>JAQBSW010001855.1:0-119181 GCA_029291075.1 Eudiplozoon nipponicum | reverse complement strand
ACCCATTGGAAATATTCTAATAATACAATAGTTATAAGTAATAATTTGTCTGACGCGTGCAAAGGGTAAATTAATGTCTATTGACTGCAGTTTCATTTAGATGTACGTACATGTGTATCAAAATAATTTAACCACGTTTTTACATATGCATACACATACACATGCACATGCGTGGCGTGCGCCAATAACTGTTATTAACTTATCTATCTTGAGTATAACCTAGTGGTTTGAATTGTAAATTTAACATGTGCATTAGTCGTTCGGACTTCTGGTTTTATCACTCATGGCATGTTTTTATGACGAGTGTTTCTGAATTATGGGTCTCCCCATCTCAGTTACGTCATTTACATTGAGTGTGTAAAAACGAATAGTTATTGCATGCAATTGATAAATTATTATTCAGCCACTCTGGTCTAAATTAGTTAGATGAAAACAACGGTTATAAAATGCACACACACACACATGTGACACGCGAATATCTAATGAAAGGTCAGTCTGAGGTATATAAATATTATGACTAGAGGAAATAACACACTTGCTTCATTTGTTTCGTGAAATGCATCTGATGAAGATCTACGGTAATGTAGATCGAAATATTATGAAAAAAGGAAATTACTGGAACAATGAAAGCTGCGTTAGTCAAAACGCAGATCAGGTAATTTCAATTGATTCAGTATCGCAACAACTAAATTCCTTCTAACGCTAATTTGTTCAACCACTGGTTAAATACAATGAGATTGGTGTTTACTTCAAACTCGCAAACTTGATTTAAAGAATTTTTACCGCCACCCGTGCAATCAATTTCTGTTAAATTGTATTACCCTATATATTTTTCGTCGAGAAATGTGAACAACTCGACTAGGCAATTTTCATGACCATCTATATAGTGGACATTGGGCGTAATACCGGCCCAAACTAAGGAGTCGCCAGTAAACATTTAGCGCATGTGTACAAAAATCAAGGTGCACAAAACTTATAAATAATTATATATATATATATATATATATATATATATATATATATAATTAATTTAATTATTAAAACTAACGTAATACTTAATCAAATACGTTAATCAAATGTTTATAAGCCATGGTGCAAACTCATTAGAATGGCTTAACTAGGTACTTTGTTCAGCATTTCCAGCAGCACAAAACTTGAAAATTTAAAATATTTCATAGTCATAAAAACAGCACAATTGCTTTCAGACAGGAATGGGCTTCAAGCAATTAAATTTTTGCGTTGTTGGTTGTTACAGAATTTTCTGGTCTTCTTTTAAGGACAAAACGGTTTTCTGTCCATTTAATATTCGTTTTTGATATATTTCGACAGTCACTGTCGATTGCCCCTGTCAGTATAGGGCTCACCAAACAAACGAAAGAAAAATGAGAAATTTCGTTTAAAAAGCCTTATGGTCGTTACTGGCTGATTTAATAGCTACTGACAATTAACTAGATAGGTGTGCACCACCTATGATGGCCTGACTATAGCTGTTATGCATTCATTTAAATATATTTACGTCCAAGCGTACATCCATCTGAGTGAAACTATCGTCACTGAATAACTAACTACCTTTTGCACGCGTCCAGCTAAACGTTTGTACGCCTTTCTCATAGAATGAAATAATTAATTACCAGCAATCAAAGAGAAACAGCCGTTAATGTCGATATCAAATATTGTTTACCAATATACATGCGCAAGTTGTCGATCAACTTACGTAGGCCGATCGACCAGACGGTTAATTACTCGAATGAGAGAACATTGTAATTAAGGATAACTTCATTTTTTATAGAATGGGTGACGATTCTGATTCATGAAATCGTAGCTTCCTACCATTAGTCAACGCATTGCACCAGATGGAGCCTGGCAATTGTTTCACCGCTACTACACCCATAATTTTATATGAATCCCTAATTAATCTCTTGGCTCTGTTTCAAATGCATATCGATATGCGTTTACACTAATCCAAGTTAATTTTAATGTCCAGTAACTAATGAATGATTTGCAAGATTTGATGTATTAACGTGACCATACTTTCACGGGCGCTGTCCCCCATACATTACCTTAATTAACGATTGGTTTCATTCACATATATGAGATTACATTGTTTTTGTAGAATTTCATAACCTAATGTCTCGAAGGATTCAAATTCCTCTCTTCCTTAAGAAAGTTAACAGCCCAGATTCGAGGATTGTTCAAGAACAGTCCTTATGTTGTGTACTAATTATATTGATTGACCTTTACTGTTTTGTTTGGAGTCCGGCCTAAAAATGATCTTATAATTCTTCTTCATTTTGTTAGATTGGACATTCCATCCTTGACATATTCAACCTTTATATCGTGCCATTCTACTGTCAAATTTACATTTATTGACGAATTTTGCCCTTTATTTACAATATAAATATATTATTTATTTCAGTAGGTAATTTCTTGTCTAAACTTTATTAAGCTTATTATTTACACACCAAAATTCAAATTATTTATCATGGCATAATTTTAGTACTGACGTTTTTCTTTTACTTTTACTTCTTTTTACAAACGACGTTACATGTAATTGTTTAATTTCATCTGGCATAGTCAAAAATTAATATAACGTATGCAGCGAATAAATTGACATAGTTTCACTGTAGTTTCACTAATGCTGGTTTACATCTGTACGTAAATATATTTAGCAGCACGCTCAACGGTTATAGGCACATAAACGTTGCGTGTAACAGCGCAGCTAGACAGAAATGAATGCCTGGGTTGTGCTGGTATAGTAGCGCAGATACATAGCACTGACTGCTAGATTAAATAATCATATTGACGTGTTAGTCATTTTTATTCTATTGTACTTCGAGCTAATATTTGTAAAAAGTTTATTTGCTTTATTTTTAACTAATTCAAGAATTAAGAAAACCTCCCAGATGGCATAGATGGATAATTTCTTTATTAACTGTCTAGTTATGCATCTTGCGTTTGAATGTTTTAGCGAACATGCCGAAATATATTTTGGGCGCATATGTATGAATTGATTTTTCAAATTAACAAAGTTAGTTATTGAATTTTGGCCATAGTAACAGACATGGTTTTTTGTGAACCTATATCTTTCATTGCGAAGTACTGTTTGCAAGAGTTATACGATGAGAATATATGAACTAACGATGTTCTATTTTAATATCCCTAAATTCTATAATAAACGCTATATTTCCCTGATCTGCATTGTGACCAACACATGATTGTTCCAAATAATTTATTTGATCGAAAAAACGTTGGGACCCCATTTTGAGTCTCTTTATCAATCTGAAACTCATCACAAGTTATAAGTATGTTTTTACAAGTTGTGATAAACTGTGGACTGATAAAGGGATCTGAAATAAGGTGACGAATATTTTGCGATAAATAACGGAACTGGGAACAACCCTGTGCTAGTTAAAACAAAGAAAAGGTAATTATATATTATCCAGTCTCGCAAAAAATTATTCTTAATGACCATCTTGTTTGACTTATCTTCTTCATAAGAGATGGAGGCAGTGATTCTAGCTGAAGCGGATGAACTGTACCGACAGAATAAGTAATTAGCCTAAATTGTAAAATTCAGACTATGAGAACGAGTCGAATTTAGGATGATGGAGCAACTTAAAGCTTCAGTAGGTGTTGACCACTAAATGACGTACGCCTAATTAATGAGATCAGCGAGTCACAGTTAAAGACAATTCTTTAAACGAAATTTCTCATTAGTTTTATTATTTTATTTTTATTTGGTTTGATACGTTGTAGGCTGACAAAGGTAGTCGTCAATGTTTAAAAAACTATATCAAGAGAACCTATGAACTGGGAAGAAAAACACCTCTTTAGTTTAAACAAGAAAGGGGAACACGTATAAGATAATTTTTTAATTAGACATAACAACATTATAAATACAACATAAAGATGGAAGATGTAATTTAAACTGTGAAATTAGAGGGCTAATTCATAATTTTAAATTCAATGTAAAAAATACGGGCAGAGCCGTAGTTATTATGAATATATCTGATTATAATGAAAATATTTTATTTAACACGCGGTCGATAAAAATGAATTAGACCCAGTGTATTGTTATTCAACTAAAGAACTTGATTTGAGCCTACCAATGGTTTAAGGATAAATAAAAGTACATCAAAGAGGAAGATTAAAAATTATCGTGCATGTTCAGCGTTTTCAGCCTACAAAATTTCTCATTTCCCTGGCATAGAATAAGAAAAACGATATATTTTTTGCTGTATATAGTAACGAATACATGTGATTTGATTTATCATATTATGGCACTAGCATATTTTAATATGTCATCAAAATATTTTGTTCTGTAAAAAATTTTAGAGCAGGTTTGAAATGTTTCTAGTGAACAGTCTATATTGATTCCTCTGGTTATTATATTTAAGCAATTTTTCAGTTGAACCTCTCAGAATGAACACCTCTGTGATCGCCAGTTTATACTTGGCTGACAAATTTTATATGTGGAAACCTGTAAATCTAACTTGCTTTCCTGAAAATTAAATTTTCATTAATTTATTTTCTTTAAAGTAAACATGGTTCTGTTATTTTTCTTATCCTGTAACACACCCGTTGTTTAATAGGCATTTTACAACTCCCCTATTCTGAGTTACTCTAATACAACCCAGGCTCTGATTTAATTATGTCACATGTCACACGTATTTATTAATTGTTTCTTTAGATTAATCATCGATTTTGATCTTCGATAGTCAGTTTGCCGTCGTACTCTGATGATGATCAAGGAAGGTCGAAACGCGTCAGTGCGTTGCGACTGGCGGTAGTTTTGTTATGTTATTCGACGACTGGTTAAATACAATGGGATTGGTGTTTACTTCAAGCTCGCAAACTTGATTTAAAGAATTGTTACCACCACCTGCGCAAACAATTATTGTTAAATTGTATTGCCTATATAAGTATATGTGGTGAAAGCTACAAACAGTTAATGTTCGTGACTGCATAGAAATTGTGCAGCCAACATTTCCAGTCTAGTTCAATGTATGCGAGACTGTTAGAGATGAGAGCCGCATATATAAATTTGATTTCCATATATATTCATTTCGGTTTGATCCTCGATAGTCAGTTTGCCGTCGTACTCTGATGATGATCATGGAAGGTCGAAACGCGTCAGTGCGTTGCGGCTGGCGGTGGTTTTGTTATGTTGTTCGACGACTGGTTAAATACAATGGGATTGATGTTTACTTCAAGCTCGCAAACTGGATTTAAAGAATTGTTACCACCACCCGCGCAAACAATTATTGTTGAATTGTATTGCCTATATATGTATATGTGGCGAAAGCTACAAACAGTTAATGTTCGTGACTGCATAGAAATTCTGCAGACGACATTTCCAGTCAAGTTCAATGTATGCGAGACTGCTAGATGTGAGAGCCGCATATCTAAATTTGATTTATATATATATTAAATGCGGTTTGATCCTCGATAGTCAGTTTGCCGTCGTACTCTGATGATGATCATGGAGGTCGAAACACGTCAGTGCGTTGTGGCTGGCGGTAGTTTTGTTATGTTGTTCGACGACTGGTTAAATACAATGGGATTGGTGTTTACTTCAAGCTCGCAAACTTGATTTAAAGAAAAGTTTGGTAGCGTATTGTTTCTAAATTATTAACCATTAATTCCTTTGTTAGGATTGCTCAATTAGCCATTTCATCATTCATTTTCATACTCATTGTTCTTAACTATCAGATAATTGGATCTGCTGCATGAAACAGTTTCGGTTAATTTTATAGAATGTTCAATTTTGTATCGTTTTGCTGATATAATTTCGTGTAAACTTAATTAAAATCAGTCCATTTAAATTTTTGTGTTGGAATATTATTAAGCAACAATATCAAAATTAAATCTATGGTGATTTTAAGTGGTCCACAAATAAATGCATATAGGTTATTTGGTTAATTAAAGCAGTGATGACCACATTTCAGCCAAGTATAATTTATGTGAAGCAACTCTGGGAAACCTGGATTTAAAATTTTCAAAGCATAATATATATATACGTTTATGTAAGTATATTTTGGTTTGATCCTCGTCAATTAGATTTACGTCGTGCTTTGATGATGACTACGAAATTTTGAATTGCGTAAGTTCACGATTCCGATGGTGGTTCTTATGCGTAGTGCGACTGGTAAATGATACTAATGAAAAATAAGTTTTGAGATAATTTTTAAATAAACCGTAAATTAATTAATCAATCAAATATAAGCATGTATTAGTTCAATTATGACCAGAGGGATAAACCAAAGACTGCGTGAACGGGAAGTATAATCTCGTGCACATTCGTTTCGTGCTTACTGGCGACTCATCAGTAGGAGCCGGTATTACGCCATTTACCCACTTTATATTTTGGTGAGGAAGTTGGGAAAATAGGACGCTACTATCTCCTAGACGAATGTGTAAACACACAGTAGTGAAGCTAATATCATAAAAAGTCTCGACAATGCGACTTCAACGCTAACTTACTCTATATAATATATATACCGAGTCTGTAAAGGATACCAACACTATGGCTATTGTATCAGTACCCGACACCAACATAATGGTACTAACACTATGGTTCCCGGGTCGGTACATGGTACCAACACGATGGATTTCAATTTATGCTATTGTTCACCAAAATTGAGAATCACAACTATTTCTGAACACCTATTACTCCAGTAAATCCATACACTCTGGCATTGATCGATATTAGTTATCAATTTTTTTCGGTACTCATGACAGCATTCAAATTAATATATAACAGTTAGATGCTGTTATAATATATATGCAATTATGTATTAGGTGTTGCGCACCGCGAAATGTGATAACTGATATCGATCAAGGCCAGAGTATGTGGATTTACTAGAGTAACACGTATTCATAAATAATTGTTAATCTCCATTTTGGTGAACTTTAGCATACATTGAAATTCCTCGTGTTAGTACCATGTACCGACTCGGCAACCATAGTGTTAATACCATTTACGTTTCGGTATTATAGTGTTGGTAATCGGATACTGACACAATAGCCGTAGTGTTGGTATCCTTTACAAACTAGGTATATATAAAACATAGAGTGAGATAGCGTTGAAGTCGCATTGTCGAAACTTTTTATGATGTTTGTTTCACTACTGCAGGTTTACAAAATCGTCTGCGAGATTGTAACGTCCTATTTTCCCACATTCCCCACCCAAATATAAGGTAGGTAAAGGGCGTAGTACCGGTTCCTACTGATGAGTCGCCAGTAAGCACAAAACGAATGTGCACTAGATTATACTATCCTTTCATGTTCTTTTTAATTTATCTTTATGGTCATAATTGAACTAATTTGTTACTTGATGCGCAACACCTAATTTACAATTACTCGGCTGTTAATTATTTGCGCATAAAACGTCATGTTGTGAGGGAGATGTTGGTTTATTTTTGTTTCCAGTCTCTTTTTTGATCTGCCAATGTGTTTATGTATAACTGAAGTAGAATGGCAGAATTTTATCTTTTAGATTCAAGCATACATCAATGAATTTAACCGTTGGCCTGCATGATATCCCGTGGAACGAACCAACGCTTTTAGTTCTCTGATAACTATAGTGCGCTTTATCGTTATAAAGCTTTTGTTCGCGTGTGGAATATATGTAATTTAATCTTTGCTCGAATTTCTTATACTTTTAATCAATTTTTAAATTAGAAATAAATGTGCACGAGATTATACTTACAGTTCATGCTCTCTCTATCGTTTATCATTCTGGTCATATTATAACAAAAATGCACAATTGCTCAACTATTATTTTTTTGCGGATAAATGTTTAAGCGCAAGAAATGTGAGCATAATACAAGTGTAGTTTGAAAATTTTTCTTCAAAATGAATGAATAAAATTCATTTACATAAACCTTTGTTTTAGATCATAGGAAATAGCCTCAGTTAATAGTGTGCCTAAGATTTGTCTATCGAAGCTACAAAAAGACATCTCACAATTAGAGCTCGATCGACTTCCTGCCTATCTGATTACTCCTCTGTGATTATATATATAAAAATTTGCCTACAGACAAGGCAATTAATAAAATGGTCAGATTTTTGTGCGTGTATGTCAGACCTAATCACAATCCTATTTGTAACAGCTGATTTGTTCTCATCAGGACTAATTATAGTAATTGCGATACCTTCAATGAACTTCGCATGCCTCTGATGATTTATGGAAAGTCAACCAATTCAGTATTTTTATTTCACTAGACTGCTTGGGATGCATGCTGGTTTGAATACGGTACGAATGGTGTATTTGTCTGTCATAATTAAGGCTATTCTGTCTAAGTTCGAGTCTGGAAAAACCATTATTCAAAGATTTTACTTTGTGTTAATCGACATATCTTTCATCGGTTCGATATAAAATACGTTATGTCTTCATTTATCCTCTTTTCTATAAAATTTTCTGGATATCCGTTCATAATAAATAGTTATCTAATTCTGTGCAGTTTCTCTTATCAATGCCCAATTTCTATTATTCTAAGATCTCATAATGCCATGAATTTGAAGATGGGTATTTTCTATAATTACAGATGGTTTGTCTTAAATTAAACAACCTTTTTTGGTATGAATTATTCCTGTAGACAACGTTTTCTAGAACAAAATCATGCAGGCTTAATTCCACATCCAGGAACGGTAACTCAGTTTGAAACTGATGTTAACTTAATTTTTTTATTAAATTAAGTAATCTCTTTAACTCATCATCGCCATGTTTCCTAGTTGATGATATCTATGTTGATGCAGCTTATCCAACAAGGATGAGCTTATTAGCTGTGGATCTTTTCTTTAATTCATTAATATTTAGATACTATTCATTATCTTCACCTTAAATTTGTCTCTCTCACCAAATATATTGATATGTATTTCAGACGCAAGAATTTTAAAAAAAATCATTCAAATTTCACATTATTTTTTGGATATAGCATGGTTTTATCATCGTGACAGCGCCTTTTCCGTTATCCGAGCATAGTGTTTTTAAGTTTGCGTTTCTGCTTATTTCTCTAAGTATTTTTTTTTAAATTTTAAATAAAGTTTGTGAACTTGAGATAAACACAAAGCCAAAATTCTTTAACAAATAAAAAATAGAAATATAACCGCCAGTCACACGCGGTGAAATGTTTGCTGTTTCCTTGCTCATTATCAGAGCACAACGGCAAACTAGCTAAAGAGGATCCGACCGCAATGCATTTAAACATGTTGATAATCATAAATGCGGTTTTTTGTCTGTGTTAATCTTACATAAATTGCATCGTAGTGGAGTTTAGAATGCAAATTTTCATTGATGTCACGATAATAATTATATGTCAGCTCCACCCATCTTCAAATTAGATGACCCATTAAGCAATTACTAATTTCACGTGTTGCAATTAAAATTGTAAAATAAAATTTCCGTTAAGAAGCGGACTTACCTCCTGCCAATTTGGCTTTTACTACTGTTATGTTGTAACAATATTTATTATCTGCGTTCTCATTGTACATGATATCAGTTAAATGCATTTGTAACAAACTCCACATAAGTTCATGTTATATTTTGTTTGTTGCGGAGACCTAATATAGATGCAATTGTGTATTAGGTGTCTCGCAGCAAGTAACAAATTAGTTAAAATTTGACCAGAAGCATAAACCAAAGTCAGCATGAACGAAATGTGGAACCACATATGCACGTTCGGTTCGTGCTTCAGTAGGAAACGGTATTATGACCAGTACTCAATGTTTATTTGATTGAGGAATCTGGGACAAGTGAACGGTATACTGTCCTGTACGAATGAGTATGCCAGCAATAGTGGAGTTAACTTCATATAAATTCTTCGATAATTCGAATTCAAAGCCAATTCGCTATTTATAATATATAATGGGTTTGTAACGGATACCAACACTATGGTTGCCTACTCGATAATTGGTACCAACACTATGGTTGCCAAGTTGGAATGTGATATCAACACAATGGTCTTCAAGATATGCTAAATTTCACCAAATTTGAAAATTAAAACTAATTCTGAACACTTGTCTCTCCAGCCAATCCATTCACTCTGGTTCTTGATCGCTACTCAATTATTACAGTGCTCGCGGTAATCATGATATCATCTCAGTTAAATATATATACGTTAGATACTGTTTGTTGTGGAGAAATAATATATATGTATATATATATATATATATATATATATATATATATATATATATATATATATATATATATATATACAATTAAGTATTAAATATTGTGCATTTAATACCAACTTATTTTAAATAGGACCAGAACGATTAACCAAATTCAGAATGAATGAATGGTGCAATATCATGTGCACAGTATGAGCCGGTTTTACACCTTATACGCACTAGTTATTTGGGTGCGGAATGACGAAAAATTGGATGATACGAATATGTATGTCAACAGTAGTGGTGTAAACTTAATATAAAGTCTTCGACAATACTACTTCAAAGCCAACTCACTATTTATAATAAATATCGAGCCTGTAAATTTTACCAACACGATGTTTGCCGAATTGGTACATGGCACCAACACTATGGTTAACGAGTCGGTACATGGTATCACCACTATGGTTGCCGAGTCGGTACATTGTGTCAACAAAATGGATTTCAAGATAGGCTAAATTCCACAAAGATTGAAAATTACAACTAATTCTGAAAACACTTACTCGTTAAAGTACACTTTTCTTTCACACTGATTTTGGCTTAACTTTCCGGTCCTATTTGAACTAATTTACTATTAGTTGCGCAACACCTAATACACATTGGCATATATACATTTGTTTCTGCAACAAGCAGTATATAAATATTATATATTTAATTGAATGATGTCATTATTACCTTGAAATGTAAAAACTGATATCGGTTTCTCTCAGGTTGTATGGATTTGCTGGAATAACAGGTGTTAACATGTAGTTTAGCTTATCTTGAAATCCATCGTGTTTTTCCCATGTACCGATTTGGTAACCATAGTGATTGTACCTTTTACAAGTTCGGTAAATATTATATATCGTGAGTTTGCGTTCAATTCGCATTCCCAAAGACTTCATATGAAGTGTAGTCCACTACTGTTTGAATACATATTCGTATAAAAGATTGTGCCATCCACCTGTCCTACATTTCTTGGCCAAGTATATGGTGATTATAGAGCGTAATACCAGTTCCTACTGATGAGTCGCCAGTAACCATGAAATAAATGTGTACATGAGATTTAACCTTTCGTTTAAGCTGACCTATCTTTATCCTTCTGGTCCTATTTGAACTAATTTTTTACTTGGGGCAAAATACCTAATACATAAGTTCCTGCTGTCTATGAACAGCCTGATATAACTAGGCACATTTATTTTGTACGGTCATCCGCTTTCGGCCATAAGGAATAAACTATATAAACTTACTTCTAAGCCTGCTTCAGTTTTTTAGACATAGGCAGTCAAAACACCCTAAACATTCATATAATTCTGAATGTTCTAGAATATACGATATTAATACTGATCTAATCAACAATATAACTGTGGATAAAAGCGCAGTCACAACAATAGTGAAATTCAGTTGGGAATCTTCAAATTGTGGTCCTTTGCAGGTCATGTCAGATTACAGCCTCTTGGTGTGTGTTGTTTCGTCTGACCAGCATTTTTGAGTGTTATATTTGCAACCACATCAAGGGACATGACTGTTTTGTGATTCTTCATAATCTGAGTATGCATTAGTGAAACATCTCATCAATTTTGTTGTTAGGTATTCCCGCGGAAATCAAACATGGAGTCAATGTTTAGGCTGGACGTGTGTAACTGACTGGTAGTACGTGTGGAAAAACATAATTCGCAGTTCCTTAAATCCATCACATTTTATATAACCGCTTGCACTACATAGCAGATCAGTCATGATTGACATGAAATGACGTACATCGAACTTCAATAGCCATCATCAGAGCAGGAGAGCACACTGACTAACGAGGATCACACCGCAATGCATAAAATGAAATTTTGCAGACTAGTGGTGAGGGCACTTTATCTGATTTCGTGTACCAAATTTACTCATTTTAGTTTGATCGTCGACAAACAGTTTTCCGTCATGCTCTGATGATGACCATCTAAGGTCGAAACGCGTCAGTTATTGTGACTGACAGTTATTTCGCTATGTTGTGCGACTTGTTAGATCCAATGGAATTGCTGTTAATCTGAAGCACGAAAATTGGACCAACGATATTATCACAAATCGCGGTATCAAAAATTTTTTCATCCTTCAAATTGACAGCGAAAAATATTTTTCACAAAAAAATGACCGAAATAAGAGTTGAAATATTTACTATAACCTAGGAAGACAGAGCAGGTCATCTAGACATTGTTAATAATATGTAAGTAATAATAGAAATTTTGAGTTGGTTGTTGGAAAACGTTCCTTTTCAATAAGCCAAGTTTTAAAATGTAAGCAATTTTTTCAATACAATTAAACAGTAATTGATTGCGCGGGTGGTGTTAAAGATTCTTCAAATCAAGTTTGTGAGCTTGAAGTAAACACCAATCCAATTGCATTTAACCAGTCGTTGAACAACACAGCAAATCTACCGCCAGCCGCAACGCACTGACGCGATTCGACCGTCCATGAGCATCATCAGAGTACGACTGCAAATTGACTAGCGAGGATCAAAGCCCATTGCACTTATATGGAAAGCAAAATTAGATATGTGGCTCTCACCTCTAGTAGTCTTGCATACATTGTACGTGACTGCATAGAAATTGTCCAGTCAGGTACAATGTATGCGACACTACTAGAGGTGAGAGCCGCATATCTAATTTTGCTTTCCATATATATGCAATGCGCTTTGATCCTCGCTAGTCAGTTTGCCGCCGTACTCTGATGATGATCATGGTAGGTCGAAACGCGTCAGTGCATTGCGACTGGCGGTAATTTTTTTAATGTTTTTCGACGACTAGTTAAATATAATGAAATTGGTGTTTACTTCAAGCACGGAAACTTGATTTAAAAAATTGTTACCACCACCCGCGCAATCAGTTATTGTTTAATTGTATTGTCTATATATGTTTTTCGCGAAATCTGCAAACAGCTAATGTTCGCGACTGCATAGAAATTTTTCGCCGACATTTCCAGTCACGTAAAATATATGCAAGACTACTAGAGGTGAGAGCCGCATATCTAAATTTGATTTCCATATATATTCAATGCGGTTTGATCCTCGATAGTCAGTTTGCCGTCGTACTCTGATGATGATCATGGAAGGTCGAAACGCGTCAGTGCGTTGCGGCTGGCGGTGGTTTTGTTATGTTGTTCGAAGACTGGTTAAATACAATGGGGTTGGTGTTTACTTCAAGCTCGCAAACTTGATTTAAAGCATTGGTACCACAACCCGCGCAATCAATTATTGTTAAAGGAATTAAACGTGTTATTTTAATTAACTGAATGCTTAGCAGTTATTAAAACACACAAACACGCGACACACACATATCTAGTGAAACGCCAGTAATTACTATGCAATCAGCCAGTCGTAAGTAAAGTCCTTTAAACGAAATTTAACTCGTGCTTTATTATTTGTTTATACTTTGTGCAATAAGCGCTCAGTTGACTTCGGCAACCGGATTGGAGTATTCAAATATCTCGAGAAAGAAAACGTGAACTAGGAGCATAAAAAATTTATTCAGAAAACAATAATTAGGACAAAACCGATGGAGTAGATGAACTGTATTTTCTAGAGTATGGCGTTCTAGGTTTATACCGACAATATATAAAGGTTTTTTCTCTTTGAAAGCTTGAATAAATTGTCGAACACCAGAAATTAAATGATCTAAATAGAAAAGAGTTTAATAGGAACGCCAAAAACGCCGAACTAGTGATGAATTTATTTCAACGTGGAAGTTATAGCGGACGGTTTTATCAGCCTTTTTTGAATTACTAAATCTTGTATTGGAATTAAATAAAATATAGCAGGCATACACAATACAATTAAAAATGTCCTCTTCTTTTCACCAGAACTCGTCGACTGTAATGGTAAACTAAGCTGGATTAGATACATGCACAATACACAAACAAACATTAACAAGGAAATGCACATGCAGAGGTCAAAAGCACACACAAGACACTCACCAGTCTATATTTAAATCATGCACGAACCTCTTTTGTATATAAAACTGAGCTTTAAGAATGCTACATATCAAAGCTTCCACTGTGCGTAACTCTCGCTCTTTTTTGTTTTGAAACATACCCGGAAATAAACTTCATTTGCAATTAAACTTTTATAAACAATGTGTTCAGCTATACCGGAAACGAGATCTCATTAAGCAGATGTGTTTAGTCCAAAACACTGTTGAATTCTCTTCTCTAGTATGAATTTGAAGAAACAAATGCATGCGTAAAGCTTTCAATAACTTGGACAATCATATTCAATTTACTTGTGAGCGTGCAGCTCCACAGCCTAACGCGCTATCTTATATTGACGTGTTGCTATTGAGGTAGGGAGACGGTAATTCCAAAAGAAATATGTACCAAAAGCAGACATGGACTGGACAATACATCCATTATCAAAATCTCTACAAATTACCCAAGAGAACTCTGGTACGAAATTTATCTTATGATATATAAAGAAACCCGAATCTGAAACACTCCACTGCTTCGAACTGGCGGTGCTCCAAAAAACAGTTTTTTATGTATCGAAAGATTTTTTGAAGCAAATACGAAGTATAATTAACAAACAAAAAACAATGAAGTCGTGTCAAAACAGAAGACAATATATATCAGTATAACTTTCAAGACAGGCGCACTACTCGAAATATTTACTCGAAGACTTGAAAAAGCACAAACTTTTCCGAGGCCTAATATACGACTGATGCTTTATTCAACAAAAAACACTTGCAATCGGATATACCAGCACTGCTTATCTGTACACATGCAAGACCTGCTTTGTAAGCTGTGTAGGACTGACTGGCCGATTACCAAAGACGCGAATTCGACGACAACATTTGCGACAAAACACACCTTACAAAGAAGAGAACTTTCTCATAATAGCTGAAAATTGTTTATTGAAGTCGCACTCTAAAACGGGCGATATCCAGATATTTTCAAGGCAAAAAAAGAAAAATGAATTACGCACAGTGGACTCCGTTGTATGCAGTATCGTAACAATTAGCTAAATAAACAGAAGTTTGTGCATTATTTGAATATTAAATGATGAATTGTTTACTCGCGTGTAAGCGCTCCTGTAAGTGCGTCTCCCTCATCCAGTTTGTTGTATCATGCACGTATTTAATGCAACTAATCCGCATTGCTTTCTAAAATTAACTATATAAGGTACCAGATTATAGGTTTGAGTTTAGAACTTTCGAAAAGGAAAGGCCCAATCTTAACTATGTTGCGTACACCTGCTGTATAATTAATTTGCTTTAATACATGGTTTATTTCTATATTCAAATTAAAAACCATAAAATTGCCTGAATAAAAATTGATAGAATCTTTGTTGTCTTTTAAATTCGATGTTCATGCAACTTCAACTAATACGTCAGGAAAATCGTATCAAAAATATTTGAGATTTTTAGAAAAGTCGTCCAATCAAAAGTTAAAATACGGATAAATAAGACCATTATCCCGGCGGTGACTTAATTAAAAACTAGTTGTTCCTCGCTCATATTTATTGATCTCGGTTCATATTTGATAGAATTAAAATCACTTATTTCATTTCGCGTCCAATGGTCTTTCAGCCTCTTTCAGGTATTTAGGTTTACTTATTGAAAGGCATTAAAAATATTTAAATGAGGTTAACAGCGGTGTTGATTAAAATTAATGTCGCACTTATACTAACTAACCAATTGCTTTCTTTTGATGGAAATACGTGAACTAAGCTTACACATTGACATTTTAATAAGTACATGACCTGGAAATTAGACAATTTGTAAATTCAAATGCTAATCAATTTGAGCGCCTTACATTTAAACGAACGCTGTACATTCATTGTAACCTTTAATGTGTTCAATAAATTATTTCTATGCTTTAGACAACACACCTTAAGAAGTATTGTGTCTCTTTGTGTGCAAAGTTAATTTCTTTATAAATATTTTGTTATTCCTTTTCAAGTATTGCCCCAACTGTTTAACTTCTCCAAATTAACCCTAGAGCATACGTCGTCTGCCGAAAAAGAAATTTAAAAAATATTATGAAAAGATTTTGAACAAAAGGAAATTTCAATACCATTTAAGACATAACAAAGACCATGTAAAACTGCAACATCCGATGTGGTAACGAAATTGATCTTTCAATTATGTCCGTTTTAAATATAAAAATTTGGTAACTTTATATTTCGTAAGTCCGAACCGTTAGAAATTTAAACAAATTAATAAATATATATATTTATAGAAAATTAAATATTCAACCTTCAATTTAAAAAAAACGCTATAATGTGGGAAGTTCGCCAAATATCCCATCATTCGTGTCCATCAAACTAATTGCCTTCCAGTTACTCACAGTACGCAAATAAACTTTGAACTATCTCTGAAGCTAACTACCAGTTTGTTGTAAGCATTAAAAATTTAAGAGAAATAATGCACATTTTATGAAATTGCTTGAGACATTAAAAATGTATTAATAAAACATTACTCACATACGCGAGCGTTGTTTTAATGGACAAATCCGACTATCTACAAAGATCGAAAATATGCTGAATGTCAATACTAAAGTGGAGCGTGAAGTAAGAATTGAGATTAAGATCCTGACAGATGTCGATTAAATAAATGAGGCCAGTGCATAGCAGCTCAAACCGGTTGGATTATCTACACTAACAATGTACGGATTGCCAAAAACACACAAAAAACGTTGTCCTATGAGACCAATATTATCAATGTTAAATTCTGCGTTCCATACATTGGATAAATGGTTAGTTCGTATACCTTAACCATAGCACAAACTTCTGGGTAATTATTCTGTTGCCGATTCTTTTCAGTTTGTCAATAGATTTCGACATAACTTTTAATAAAAACAAGATTAGGCTGTCTTTTGATGGTACGTCTTATTTACAAATGTTCCAATTGGCGAAACCATTGACATTATAGTCAAAGCGGTAGAACACGACATATTACCATCTCTGGTTCCAGGTCACACTCTACGCAAGCTTATTATGCACAATCGAAGTACAGTTTCGTTGTACTGAAAGCATCTATAAACAGACTGATGGTGTGGCAATGGGGAGCCTCAATCTCCAGTGTTGGCTGAGATTTTCCCAGGCCATATGGAGAATGAATCATTAAGAAGTGGCATAAGTAATTGTGTTAAATATATAAGGTAGGTGGATGATATTGTCCTTGCCCTTAAAAAAATGTTTCCCAATTGCGAACATTGCCTCACAATTTCAAAAAAGCACATAAGAATATCAGTTTCATGATGTTTTGCCTCTCTTAGGTATACTACTAAAGGAACATACTATTGTTAAATTAAATAGAACGATATACCATAAACCAAACTGGTCTGCACAGTATTAGCATTACTTCAGTGTTGTGCCTTTTCAATATTAATTGTCGACAGTTTCGGCTGTTTCTCAAGAATTGACAAGTTGGTTAGTCCAGATTCAAACGCAACAAAGATTCTAAAGCAGTGAACGATTTAATGTCTAATGGCTATCCTAGACAATTAATTAAGTAAATTATTAAAAGTGGAAGTCAACAGAAACAGACGTATTTCGGACCAGAAAAGAAAGCAATTTTCGTGAACGTCTGAAGCTAAACTACGATTGCTTGCCTTTACCAGAAGTCAAAGAGAAAAGGCCATTAATGTCGACAAAATATTATTTACCGATATACATGCACAAGTTGTCGATCAACTTACGTAGGCCGATCGACCAGACGATTAATTACTCGAATGAGAGAAAATTGCAACTTAAACGTTTGATTTAAATTGAATAGTGAATACACGTCTGCAATTGCGCAACACATCGTTGAAACCTCCAGACATAGCATCTAATATAATTGCTATAATAATAGAAAGAAGTTAGCCACATACGAAGCATTATGGATTAGCAGAATGCATTCGGATTTATGCAAGCAAAAGAGGCAGGTTCGGACGTTCAGCTTGAAATAGAGGTGATGCATACACTCTCCATGCTAATATTTTTCTATTTTGTTCGGCCTTTCAATTTATATAAAAAAGAATATGAGATAAGTGTTCTTGCGTCTGATAATTTTTTTGCACATGGTTAGGTGGGCTGAACACTTCAAATATCAAATTTCTTTGGTATTCGCGCCAATTCCGATTCCCAAAAGCATTCCCGTATCAACAGAGTTAAAAAAGGTATGCAATCCTATCTCTTAAACGTCGCAAAACCGCAAGCCCTGATGCTTTGCTTCCGAAATTATTTAAGGATGGTGGCGATATAATTTCGAGAGCGTTGACCAAACTTTTTCGTACGTTATGGAATGTGGAGACCGTAACACTTGATTAGGTTGAGTCGGCCTTCATTCTTTTATTCATTAAAGGCAATCGTAATTCGTGCGATAATCATCATGGTATAAGCTTGACTCCAGTCGTGTCTAGGTTATTTGCTTCGATTATCCTACGTCGTTTAGCGCTTCACGTGAATCACACACTAGAGTAGAACAGGCCGGACTTCGTTCAGGACGAGGTTGTATAGATAATATTTTTACGTTAAGGTAAGTTCTTGAACAGTGACATTTATATCACCGACCCACAATAGCCGTATTTCTAGACTTCAAGTGTGCATTTTGATTCGGTGGATCGCAATGTTTTATTCCATATTTTATCGAAAAGTGGTGTGCTCACAAAATTTTTTAACATTATACGCGCTCTACACAAATACGTCTGGTCGTATTAACGTCTACAACGCATTAACGCATAACTTTACAACCAGCAGTGATGTTCGTGAAGATTGTCTACTTTCTCTTTTTTGTTTAATTGTGTAATCGATGCTATTATCAACAACACTATTTCACACATCCAGGATGCACGTGTTGAAGTTCTCCCGGGCGGTAAACTGGTCGATCTGAACTATGCAGACGATATCGTACTATTATTCGACAGTCAGGATGCTGCCCAGGCCACTGAATAGATTAGCAGGCAATGTTCCGTCTTTCGGTATGAAGATACTTTTACAGGATCAACCACTACTCACTCTAACGCTACGACTGCAGAATGAAGGTCTAGACATAGTTGACAGGTTTATGCATCATTGGAGCTTTGTCCATAACTTATCATCATCTTCGCAACCTTATTTTCTTAGTAAGGCGAAGATAGCTGCGAGGTTTGGTTTGTTTATGACGTGATACAGTGAAAGCCGCAAGGAAGTTTTATTGCTGATGTTGCCTTGCCTTAATGCTGACTTCGCCATACTGGTGCTGTGTAGAGGTTTAGTTTGCCTCACTTCTGTGAGTTATCCTGATAAATATACTAATAGTAACTAGGTGCTCTGTGTGTGGAGAAAGATACGAAACTTTTAATGTTTATGACTGCACAGAAATTGTGCAGCCGACATTTCCAGTGAATTCTTTAAATCAAGTTTGCGAGCTTGAAGTAAACACCAATCCCATTGTATTTAACCAGTCTTCGAACAACATAACAAAACTACCGCCAGCTGCAACGCACTGACGCGTTTCGACTTTCCATGATCATCATCAGAGTACGACGGCAAACTGACTATCGAGGATCAAACCGCATTGAATATATATGGAAATCAAATTTAGATATGCGGCTCTCACCTCTAGCAGTCTTGCATACATTGAACTTGACTGGAAATGTCGGCTGCACAATTTCTATGCAGTCACGAACATTAATTGTTTGCAGCTTTCGCCACATATACATATATAGACAATACAATTTAACAATAATTGATTGCGCGGGTGGTGGTAACAATGCTTTAAATCAAGTTTGCGAGCTTGAAGTAAACACCAACCCCATTGTATTTAACCAGTCTACGAAAAACATAACAAAACTACCGCCAGCTGCAACGCACTGACGCGTTTCGACCTTCCATGATCATCATCAGAGTACGACGGCAAACTGACTATCGAGGATCAAACCGCATTGAATATATATGGAAATCAAATTTAGATATGCGGCTCTCACCTCTAGCAGTCTCGTGACTGCATTGAAATTGTGCAGCCGACATTTCCAGTCAAGTTCAATGTATGCGAGACTGCTAGAGGTGAGAGCCGCATATCTAAATTTGATTTCCATATTTATTCAATGCAGTTTGATCCTCGATAGTCAGTTTGCCGTCGTACTCTGATGATGATCATGGAAGGTCGAAACGCGTCAGTGCGTTGCGGCTGGCGGTAGTTTTGTTATGTTGTTCGAAGACTGGTTAAATACAATTGGGTCGATGTTTACTTCAAGCTCGCAAACTTGATTTAAAACGTTGTTACCACCACCCGCGCAATCAATTAGTGTTAAATTTACAATGAAGTAAAATGTATGCAAGGCTACTAGAGGTGAGAGCCGCATATCAAATATTGCATTTCATATATGTGCAGGCGGTTCGATCCTCTCCAATCAGTTTGCCGTCGTATTCTGATGATGATCTTGAAATGTCGAAACAGGTCAGTACATGTTTAACGGTAGTTTTGCTATACTATTCGAAGACTATTTAAGTACAATGGGATTGTTTACTTCAAGCTCGCAAATTTTATTTTAAGAATTTTTACCGTTACCTGCGCCACCATTGATTCTTTATATGTTAATCATCATTTTGAAGCTAAAAACACGCATAGCATAATCCTGTAAATCAAGTTTGCGAACTCAATTTGAACACCAATAGAATTGTACTTAACCAGTCGCATGACAATAAAATAAACGTCAGCCGCATGGATAATAATTTTGGCATTCTACAGTGTAGGCCATATGAAAGATTAAACTGAGCCTCTGAATTGCACCTGTTGATGACTTGCAACTGGGAGTCTAAATCGACCCGCTGTTAAGGTCACCAAATGCGTTTCCCTCTTATAAATGCGCGTTAGAGCGACAAATGATTAAGAAGAACAGCAGATTCGACTTTTGTAGGTAGAGGTAATTTGCATTCATTTAGAACCACACGATGTCGGCACATCTAGTAATTTTAGAACAAAAATGTATCAATCTAATGTGACATTCAAGCTACTGATGGAAAACCGGTGTTTGAAGCCTGTCAGATCAAATTTGCATTTCTACATGTGATTAACTAATCGACCAGTAGGAAATTATTCTATAAATAGAAGAAACTCTTACATGAATGATGGCATGATTACCGCGAAATGTGATAACTGATATCGAACAAGGTCAGAGTGTATGGATTTACTGGAGCAACAGGTGTTCAGAAATAGTTGTAATTCTCGATTTTGGTGATCTATAGCATACCCTAAAATCCATCATGTTGGTAACATGTACTGACTCGCAACCAAAGTGTTAGTACCATGTACTCTTTTCGGTACTATAATGTTCGTATCGGGTACTGACACAATAGCCATGGTGTTGTTATCCTTTACAGACTAGATATATATAATACATAGAGTGAGTTAGCGTTGAAGTCGCATTGCCGAGGCTTTACATCATGTTAGCTTCACTTCTGTATGTTTACACATTCGCCTAGGCGATTGTACCGTCCTATTTTCCCACATTCCTCATCCAAATATATATAGTAGGTAAAGGGCGTAATACCGGGTCCTACTGATGAGTCGCCAGTAAGCACGAAACGAATGTGCACGAGATTATACTTTCCGTTCATGCTGTCATTGGTTGATCCTTCTGGTCATAATTGAACTCATTTGCTACTAGGTTAGCAACAACAAACATAGAATGTAGCGAACTTGATTGTCATAAAACAGTAAAATGTAGCTTTAATTACAAATATAAACTAGAAACTTCAAGTAAAATGTCTGACAACCTTGTCAAATTTAAACTTACAAGTGTAGCAAAGTTATTCTTACCAGGCCTGGGTATACATCTTTCTTGTATACCTATGCCACAAGTCATTTGAGCGAAAAACGGGTGACACGGAAATAAGATTTGGCAGCTATGAACAATGAAGATATCGAGCATTGTGATTACATAACATGACCGCCATAGGAATTTGCCAAGTGGATTCGAGATTAACACGGAAGAAGTTGGGAACTAAAATCCGCCCAATTTGTGATTAGAAGTATTTAATATTGGTCCACAGTGTAAAAAATTCAAAAGCCATTACAAACACAAATAATCAAATGATATACGATTAGAAATGTTTATTTCGTTTCTTGCATGTATATTAAAAATAAATCGCAATGAACTTTAGAATTCAATAAAAATATTCGTTGAAGTAGGTATTCTAATATTATATTAATAATTTTTCTATGAAAAAAACTAATAAAATACACTGAAAAATTTAATAAAGTACTCGACACACCAGTACCGTAGTATTTAACTTCTGATGGACAAATGCTAGTATGAATGTAAATAACAAAGAAAAGTCCATAGGTAAAAGTAAGCATCCTGGTCGTAATACACACAGCGTATTCCGATAGTTCTATGCTGATCTTCGAGTGAATCCGTAGATTTGAAAAACGACATTGCCTAAGTCTCTTCAAGAGCCCAAATGTTTATCAAAACTTGTCTACGTTTGTTATCATGAACCCCGAGATAAGCGACATAAACATCAACTGCATTTCATAATATAGAATGAAGTATATACTAAGAACAGTAAGAGACTGGAGGAATAACAAAGGTGCAATAGAATCCACTGGAAGTATGAAGCGAGAATTATGCTCTATTACTAGGCAGATAGAGTCGCTAGTTGCAGCATTCGCTAAATTTTCCAGGGCATTATCACGTTGTCACGGCAAATAATGGAAGCCATCAGAATTTGTCTTCATTATTGCCGGATAGGTTTACGAAAGCTATGCCACAACCGGTTGGGGCGTGCCCGGATTCCAGATATTACATTTCAATTCTGAGTTAATATGATTTAAATGTGTATATACGAAATAGCAGTCGAGTTTATGATCACCAAAAAGCGTGTCAGTTATTCAACTGGGCACGTTGGGGACAAAATGTTTTTTAAGTTATATTATAAAACATTCTTGAAATCCATGCACGAGAAAAGATTGAACAGATTTACGAATATAACTATTATTTACATTAATTACTTCAGAAATGTGTTATTGCAACAAAATCAGTGCACTAAATGGTATTTTTTAGAACTTATCGAATTATTATTTTCTAACAAGAAGACCTATTCTGCTAAGTCACAGTCAACAAGTCATTGAATAAAGCTAACGAATAGAAACAGGATATAAATCAGACTTATAATGACGACTCAATAAACAAATACAAAATAGGAAAAAAATATTATGAACGCAGTAGCTATGTACAGATTGTTATGGCATAATAAAAACGGTTTAATGAGAAGTTAACAATAAAAATAAAGGAATGAAAAACAGCAAGAGAAAAAATTGATTTGTTTTCTTTGCAACATTTGTAAAATAAAATTTCAGTTTAAGAAAGATAAGAAATTATAAAAAAATGATTCCCAAAAGCTAACTGAATCTAAACGCACAACATTCACTCTGTGGACATACTATTACTATTGCAAACTTACTTTTTTCACTAAATTTAGGTTCTCACAATGAGACGAATAAAATTTCTGGTAGATATAGTCTAGCGATTTGTACTCGATTACGCATACGTCACGGTTATCGGTTTTCCAGGAGACAATAGCCAAGAGCAAAATTTATGTGCCAAACTGTCCTATCCAATCACATTAAAATTAGGATAACACAGAATTTGATTTGAAATATTTAGCAACATTCCAAGATTAAAGCCAGAAAGTTCAGCATACGTTAATACATACATCATTCCAACATAAATTTATATTCGCTCCGAAGTAAAATTAAAATTAAAATCATATTTTTTCATCAAAACGATGTAAAAAATGATTTAATAAACTGTTTTTGGTGGACTGAGATGACCTCATTACACTGACGCATTCAAGCACGTATTGATGATGCAATATTTTAACGGTGAAAACATTATTGACTCTTCTGACTATAGGCAATAACTCTTGAAGCAGAGTACAGTGCAGTATATCTTGTAAGCGGTACCCGGCAATGATTGGGATATAAAGGCGCATATTCGTGATAGTATCAATGTAGCTTTTGCATTAAAGAGATGCTACGAATGTAAGAAAGAGAAACGATAATACGTCAACGTTTAATGAATGCAAGTAAATCCAATCGCTGTTCAAGGAAGAAATTAAAGTTTATCTGGATATCATTTTGACAGTAGTCTGTTCGACAAACAGCCCAATATATATATATATATATATACGAAATCGTGCATATAGCTGATATACAATCGAAATCTGAGGGTTCAAGAAAAGCTTAAGGTCGCATGATCGGGTAAACTAGGACTCACTACAAGGCCAAAAAATTCAGAAATTGAGTCTGAGAACCAACTTTGTTAAACACCATGTGTCTACTTTTCATGGCGCAAAAGGTAAGCGCAGCAACAAAACGATTAAACTGAAACAAGATGATTGACAATTA
Organism: Eudiplozoon nipponicum; assembly: GCA_029291075.1. Taxonomy (NCBI): domain Eukaryota; kingdom Metazoa; phylum Platyhelminthes; class Monogenea; order Mazocraeidea; family Diplozoidae; genus Eudiplozoon; species Eudiplozoon nipponicum. The sequence continues at coordinate 94,678 of JAQBSW010001855.1, read as the reverse complement.
TTACTAAAAATAAGGTTCTTGATACAACTGGCTAGAACACGTCGATCGCCAGCACGTAAATTACCTTGGCTGCAGGCTCATTAACTCGATTTCGCCAACGTTACTATACAATTCGTAAAAAATTTCGTGAATCACACCAAAAAGGCTATATCACGATTATGGTATCCGTTCTTCTAATAAATGAAAGCAAATATCTGTAACAGGATAAAATGAGATTCAGTGCATTTCAAAGAACTCGAAATGTTTAAAATGTGAATTTACACTGAATCTGAAGCAACATTCCTGTGCTATTGCCCTAAACCAACTTCCTAACAAACTTACGAATGCAATTATAAGGATTGATATGCATGTGCAAAGTAGCTATAAAATGTTCTGAATGCATAATAGTTTTCTTACATGCCACGTGAACTAAAAGCACAGCTTCTACATTCGTAATAAAGTATTTCAATCGATGTAATATCATTTGGCCTGCCAAACAAGTGCAATGGTGGAGTAAATATATAAACTCCAGAAGATGACAACTGGCAGGCCACCCAAATAAAATTGCATTCACAAATCAACACCCGTGAACTGGTTTATTTATATTGTTCATGACTACAGAGGAACTAACAGGTTGTTTATTTTATTTTAGCTGCTTGTCCCAACGCGATCACAACAATTGATGACTAGTCTTAGTTTACAGAGAAGATATTAAACAAAAGCTAAATTAGCATTTTAAAATACAAACCAGCAACACACAAAAAATTAAATGTCTATACCTAACGGTCAACATTGACATGTCAATATTTTCTTGAAAGACAGTTGACCAACATTTTTGCTATTGGTTTGATCGATCTTATGTTTATGTAGACAACTTTAGTGTGTTTTATTGTCATATCGCCACGGGCTGACGATATATCATCCAAGAAAAAAATGCATGTGCTATGACAAGAATAGCTTGTACACAATTCAAAGTAATAATGTTGATAGTTTTTTGTTTGCACAAGAAAGTAGAGGGTTAAATCATACAACGCGAATGTCATAAAGTTTACTGCGATAAAACAAACTTCGATAATGAAATACACAAAACGCTGTTGAATTCTACATGTTTTGCCACATGTAAATATTGATAAACAGATTGTCAAATTTGCGTTACTTATTGAAGTTGGTCTTTTCTGTACGTAGAGACGAGTCTTTACAAAGCAGGTAAAATACATTAAGAGCTAACTCAACAGATTAAAAACTTTGGCAAAACAGGGAAAAGGTAAAAATTCAGGAGAAACAGAAATACAGCAATATTTTTACTTATAGTCACTAATGACACCGAAATAAGTGCAACCTAAACTTGCATATCATAAAATTACGAAATAGCACTCATTTGACGATTATTAAGACATTAATCAAAGACATTCTGGTTCAATCGCATTGTGGTTGATATCTTTAAAATTTCCGATTAATAATAGAGACGATACAAGAATGAAACTTCTAATTCAAAAGGATTAATTTTATTTTATCCGGAACGCCAGATTCGAGAATAGGAAGGCACCAAAAAACCAATTGAGTATGCAGAACAAACACGCTAACAGAACAAGTAAGCGAATAAAAAAAGATATTGCCATCAAGAAATTTACGTAATAAAGAGCACCTTTTTAAACAAAAACATTAAATTTATGATCTCAGATGCGTAGTCAAAAGCTGTGAAAACATAGAAGTGTTAGAAAAAATATAACCTTCGCGAATGAGTGACAAACAACGTCTATTGATTATATAATAATAAATTTGCTTTTATTTTAACATACCGATGTGATGATACAACAACGCCGAATGAAGAAAACCAAAAAAATTATAAATGAAGGAAGCGAAAAAATAGATTCAATAATGATATAATAAATACCTGAATTAGACAAAAGAATGATATTATAAAATGTGGCAAAAAATTTACAAATTGTGAACAAAACATGTTGTAATCGATAGACAAAATCTAATACACGCATAAAGATATATTTCAATCAATGCCAAAGATTAGCAATAGAAGCATGAAATATACAGTAAAGTGAAACTATCAAAGTTATAGACAAATATAGCATTTATGGATAAAATCATTGGACGAGAAAGACAGCATTGACCTTCTGAAAATGACAGTCAGTGTATTAACCAGCACCATAAACGATAAATCTGATAAAGGTAACAACGGTTCAGAGTGAATACGTTAAACGCGCCTAAATAGCGACAAAACATAGAACAATTTAAAAGTGTACTGACATAATGCGTCAAATTCAGCTCCATGCATAAGCATCCGGAATTGTATGACGACCAATTAATTTTAAAAAATTACGATAAATAAGCTATTCTTTCTATCTAGAAAAATAATATATACGTATATAGATATATATAAAACACAAGAAACGTCGATACAAGGTAATAACGCAAATAAAGTATAAAGTTCAACTTAGACCATTTCCAATTGTAAATAAACTAAGCAATGAAAAGTCAAGGCCAGATTATAACAATTCATTCCGCAGTCCAGCTTGGTTCATGAATGTTAGCTTACCAGTTAAATATTAAAAATTAAACTATTTTTTATGTACTATTACTTTAAACTGGTTCCCATTATAGTGTAAAAACAAATGAAGTAGGCAAGGGTGCTTTTTGCAGAATAATTTCATATATTTGAACAAATAAGAAATGAATGAAAGAATTATATTGATTAAATTGATCAACCAAAATAAACACAACAAAGAAATAGTGAATAAAAGTGTAAATGCAAATTTGAACAGGATTCAAAAATGTAAAAACGTTGCAATAACGACAGAAACCTCACAAACAAATTCTCCGATTTCTATTGGAAGAGCTCGTTTCATGATATAGCGAAAAACCGTGAATTAAAGTAATAAAAATAATATTGTACTGAATTGAATATTGCTCTAGCTAGATACTTTAAACAGAGGTAGAGTCAAAAGTTTGGTAGCATTTTAGTAGCAAGCGCTTTCTGTATTAGAAATTAAGATTTTTGGTATCTATCATACCATAAAATTCAAATCCACGTTATTGATAGTATCATCACTACTGAAACTCGTAAATACCTTACAAAAATACCAGTATTTTGATGAAAATCATTACACAAATTATCACCTTGGCGAAATTAATTTTTTCAAATAAATACTAGTGTGACATAAACGTATTAATTGAAATATGATAGGTGAATTAAAAACTTGACAAATAATGGAGTGGTGGACTGGCGTCTAACCAAACATTCACATTTTTTAATAGTATAAAAAGTATTCTATTATAAGCCATAGGTATTACTCATATAGAAGAGTATAACTAACGCTTATTTTTCTTATTAGCATTAGTCCGATGGTCATATTTAAGCTTTGTGCGTTCATGATAGACAAATATAGAAAATAAAAATAATTTAAAGACAGCAAATTATTTGAAAAATAGTTTTAAATAGAGTACATCTTTTGGAAAAAGAATGTAGAGAAGGCTTAGAAAAATAAATGAACATTGGATGCGGGACGGAGAGAACAATTTCTCATATCTGAACCAATTTGTTACAAGATGCGCAAGGCATACTACATAAAAGAAGAAAAGATTCGATTGAATGTAAGAGCATCTCAGAGTATTAATTTAGAAAGTCTACCTTAGAAAACATAACGGCCAATGGCGTTCCGGAACAACGAATCAAAAAGAATGTAAAAGGTAGGTGTAAACAAGGTGTATAAGCAACTTTCGGCAGAAAAGTCACCTACTTTGAAAGAATTACGCAAAATCAGCTAGCAAATCTAAACAGCACTCCGATAGTCCAGCACTGGTGAAGCTCCAGAAGTAAAGACTAGTGCTGAATTTTCTAAGCATTTTAAATAATAAATATTGAACGCCAACCTGTTAATAATCAACATTATTGGTTTTCGAAATCGCTGACAATCAAGCAGAGCAACCGATAAGGAATCATTACAATTGCCGCGAGAATGATCTAGTACACTATATTTCAAACGTTTTATATTGGTTCCTTACCACCAATGCTTATTAAAGCAGTAACTTCCTACTGACACTTATAAATAAATGGTTTCTTGATAGGCATGCCTTATGCACAGGCAGGCAAGTAATTCTAGATACTACAAACGATGCGATCTTGGAGGTAATCTCACGATAAAAGGAAATTAATATGACACCAGCCTCAATCCTTCGAGGTTCCGCTCCGTCCATGTCAAATTAACTTATTCATTTCAATAATTCCAGTGCAAAGCTCAATAGACAGGAAGACGTAGACAAAACATGTGTATTTGTCAAGAAAGTAAATATAGTTAAATATGAACGAACATGAAGATCAAAATAAATAAAGACAAAGGGATATCAATCTCCGGCGAACTGCTCTTACAGAAACCTAAATAAAATGGCCGGATCACTCGAGAACAGTTAATTGCGAGTATGATATTGATAAATAGCTTCCAGTACAACAAAGATCTTCGCCAATTACCTTGTTAATTAATTTACCTTTACCTAGCGCATTAAACACGGCAAATGATTACATAAATCGGCAGAAACGACAGAAGAAACACGGTTTTCTAATCAGAGTTGTACCTGTAGCTCTGTGTTAATGAAGCAATCCATTATAACTCTGTCAGACCAACTGGCTAAGATACGTTGTTCGCGAAGTCGAAAATATTCATGCCTATGAGCCACACATGGAGAATGATTAATTTTAAAAATAACCAAAGAAAGACTAGAACTAACTTTTACGGAAAGTACTAGATAAAAAATCATTCTCGAAATATGTACACTTCAAATTTAAAAAAAGCAAATTATCAACGACGTTCACAATTTATGCCCTTGAAATATACAATAAAGAAAGGAAACACATAGAATGTGAAATTATCGTTGGCATCATTGCAATAATTGCTAAATCAGCATATAGACACCACTATATGGTATAAAATTATCGTGACCAAACTCATCAGGGAGTAGAAAATAGCTTTAGGGAACAAACGGCAATGGATGAAAAAATTTTTCGTTATCAAGTTCCCCTAATTTCATTCAGCAGTTGTCTGAAAGACCTCAAAATAATTACATGGAAATACAGTATACTAAAATAAACATGTACCAATACATAATATATATCAGAAAGGAACTCCATTGGGCAATCACAATTTATGTCAAAGGAAACAGCAGGCACAACCCATTCTTCGAAAAGATAATGGCACTTTTGTGAATCGAGATGTAACAACTACAATAGATTTGGAAGAGGATTTAAGCAATGTACAACTATTAAAATAAAGACCTAACCAACCGGAAGCTTATTAGCAGTCAGGCCTATGCGGGCTAATAAAATGTCGCCTTCATACATATTATTATCAATATTTCGCCAAGTATTTCCTGCTCCTTTGAGCTTTAAGCAACAACAAAAAGTACAATTTCACAAAGCAGCTTAAAAAATTCGTTTTTATTGTATTTATACATGAATTATTTCCTCGAGAGTACGATTATCTGATAGATTGCACGTATGCATGTGCAAAAAGTATTTTTAAAAATCTATTACAATTATAATCACCTATATTTACATTAGTGATTACGATAACCAGCAGTAGGAATGAGCGAACTAATATATATCTCCAGCCCACAAAACAATAATTTTTAATGTTATATATCCTCTGCTTATGTTATTTAGTTTTTAATATATATATATATATATATATATATATATATATATAATAAAGCGTGACGATAACAATTATGAAGGCTGGAAAAGTTCGAATGACAAAAAACGTAGTTGTTGTACCGAATGCATAAAATATTAAATCATACTGTTTTAAAATCAGATTAATTTACACGGTTTGTTGAGAGGACCAAATTCATCATGTGTAAACAAAATATACTATTTAAAAAGTAAAGTAAACAGGCAATTTCAACAGATAGGAGGAAAAAATATAAAAATAAAGTCCCAATTCTGCACCTTTTACATCACACGATTCACGGTTGTTTTGAAGTGCATACGTCTTCTGCCTACACAGGTCCGATTTCAGCTGTTGGTCCATAAAGATTTGCAATAAATGCCAAGTAACGTGAGTTGGAAGTCTATGAAGCTTTGTTGAAGAGATAAATGCGATCGGAAATAAACCATGCAGAGAAATTGAGCATCAATTGTGGGTGATGTAATATGTGAGAATAGTTGGACAATTCGGTATATCACTCTGTTTAACTCATCTTTCTATCTACCACTTTTCCTTATCATTTGATTTTGCAAAATATGTTACCTTGTTAATGGATGATAATTAAATGCGAACGAATCATTTCCTTTGCATAAAGAAACAATTATTTCGTACGGTCAATCGGAATAGTAGCAGGTTAGACATTTCCACTACAATAAAAAGCGGATAATCAACACGAACAGGCGCGACATTTTCAACCGTGTAAGAAAAGTTTATTCGCCCCCACTTGTATCGATTAAATTCCAGGACTCGAGCGTAAAGACAACAACCTCATATGTCCCAACTGTGAGACAAAAATTTGGCACTTGCCGGAGGTAATGAGGAAATAGACCTCGATAGAGAGCTGGAACACCTTCTTCACGGATTACTCTCAGCAGAGTATTCAAGAAGCCGCGGTAACGTCCCTTTTCTTCCCGAAGGCGTGTCCGTACAACCTCTAAAAGGAAAATAGATTTATGTAACTAACACCACCAAGAGCAAAATAGCGAGAATCGTAAAATTACGCTCCACGGCTGCATAGATATTTTTAAATGAATTGATTATGGCAGGGCTAAATATAGTTTAGATAGAAAGGCTTACTTGCAACAAAGCCACATAGATATTCAACCACACACTAGACGAAGTAAACTGGACAGTACGATCTCATTGGCAACGCAGCATCCTTACTATTCACACTTGTTGAGATTGCCTCTCATCGTGCACATCTATCGGTACGTGCACACAGAACATTAAGACAACGCCTCAATTAAAATTTTTAACAAAAACAGGAAGATTAAGAAGTAGGTCGTTATTGCGCAAGGTTCCATGACTTAACCCGTAAGAAAAATTGGCATGGGCTCTTCTAGTAACCACTTAGCATAAAGTCTAGATCACTTCTATGTATATTTTACGAATGTTAAGCTTGATGTTAGGAAAAGTTCAAAAGAAAATACAGAACAGAATAATGAGTAATAGTTTTCAAGAGACACGATGACATACAAACCTACGCTAGCTGGGCGCCTAGCAAATTTGATCGATTAGTTGTAAATTTTCAGGAGTAAAAGGAATCAATATGGACGGTAACATAATCAAATAAGGATATAACCGTATATTTACGATTAAAGACGAGCAGTTTTAGCCTAATTGTCATCTACAATTATCATAGACAGAAACACAACACACGTTAGTAAATTATTTTTCATTACTTTATAACAACGCACAAAGCAGAAAAAAAGAGAAATAAAAAAAGATACCAAAAATTTTTAATAATAACAATAATGACAAAAAAATAATTTAAACAGAAAAATTATTAGCATGGAGTGATTTATAAAAGTGAGGGCCTAGTTCAAATAGATATATATAGGTAACAAACAGAAGTGAAGCAACTTAGAATTAGAAATATTGCCAAGCCAGTTCTAAAGCAAGAGTATATCAGAAATACAGCTTCAAGGTTATTTCCATTTTATCGCGCCATAAGCAAGACCGAACATCGCGAATATGACGTGATACAGTATTCTTTAAATCAAGTTAGCGAGCTTGAAGTACACACCAATTTAATTGTATTAAACCAGTCGTCGAACAACATAACAAAACTACAGTCAGCTGTTCGACGACTGGTTAAATAGAATGGGATTGGTTTTTATTTCAAGCTCGCAAATTTTATTTTAAGAATTGTTACCACCACTGGTGCAATCAACTATTGTTTAATTGTTATACAAAATTGTTGATGATGTCTTATCTTAAAGCTGACTTAGTCATAATGGTGTTGTGTAACGGTTTAGTTTGCTTCACTTCTGCGTGCTAAGTAAATATCTTCATAGTGACTAGGTCATCCTCCTCATAAATCTCTCTATAACAATTTATGAGCCAAAATAGTTATTTTTGCCATTATTAATATATTTTGTTTTTTTGTTATACTACTTATAGTTATAGAACAGTGAAATATTATTATCTAATGCCTTTTGTATTGGTGTGTATGACGATGATGATGATGATGATGATGATGATGATGATGATCAGAAAATAAGAAATTTAAGATGATTCATCATTAAACTCAATTGAGTGTGATATTGCGCAGGGTTCCCAACCAATAACTGTGATGCATACGTCGACACAATCTTTGCAGACGAGTGGGTTCCATGCTACCCAAGTTAATTGTAGTTGACTTTAGCTGTTTCTTCAACGACCTTGATTCCTAGGCCAATCTGACGTTTGTTCAGAGAAAAATGCAATACTGAGCAATCAAATTGAATGCATACGCAGAACGTGTCCAAGTGAGCGTAATTGATCAATCATTTTCTGTCCGCCTAACTAGCAGCACATGGCGATCCATAAAAAATAAGACTACGGATGTCAGCATTGCTTATTCTTTGTTACCAACAAATACTGGCTGTACTTATCAAACTATAGTGATCGAATGTCCGCAAACGTATTAAGAGCTTCGACAATAAATAACCAAATTTGAATACCGTATAATAAATTTGTACGTACATTTGAATTAAAGACGCGAGGATATCTTGTTTCTACATAAATGGCGAAGGTTGGAGAAAGTTATGCCCTTTGTTCCTCATATTGCCTTAGTTATTGATACAGCCACCAAGACATGTAAACCTGTCGACTACGTCCGGATTTATATGACTGGTAAGTGATCCTGTAGAAGTAGGTTACACTTAGTGTTAATTTCATACCGAATCTCAGAACGACTGCTAATCTATTCAAGATATATATAAAAAATACTACAATATCGTATGTAGAGACACGATCTCCAAATCTACCACCGGCGAGCATTTCCATATCTACACTCTGTACGTAGGGAACACTATAGTTCATAAAGGAATCCACTAAAAAACAAAAACGAGGAAAATATGCATCCTTAAAGAGCACCACGACTGGCGGTAATGTTGTGTAGCAAATCATTGTAGACCCTAACGCAACCAGAAGGATTTGGCGAACTAGAGTTCGTTTACAGCCAACTAATAACTTCGAATAATAATGGAATAGCTATACAGCAGCATAGCATTAGCACATCGTGCAGATGCATTGCATTTTCTACTAATGATAATGACGATGATTAAATCGGTAACCTTCGAATGTATTATTTAAAAACAATGTAGTGGTATAAAAAAGCTATTAGGAAAATTGAATGTAGATATATCAGATCAATTTAAAAATTTTCTTCGAAGTTTTGGGCTTGAATTTATTACCTTTTATTCTTCAGCTTCATCATTTTACACAGAGGTATTTCAACTATCAAATTTAGCAGGAAAACTGGGATCTAGACATGTAAATGCTTTTGAGGAACTTATTTTACATTCATTATGACCAATTTTGATCAGCCATTTAGACCCACTGAACGACGTTATGATACCATACTTCAACGAATAAGTCTAATAAGAATCATCATTGACATCGAAAGAATCAGTTTTTGACAAGATTTGCAAGCGCGCAACAACATTTTGCCAATTTTACCAAACATCGTGTAATTTAAATTTTTCAACGCACGAAATACAACATTCTTAAAGCAAATATATTTTATGCATCATTAGGTTGTTGAAGCATGTAAGGTGGCTGATAAAGGCCGACACAGCTTGTTCAGTTATATAAATCGACAAATGCACACGGTTTGTTATATAAGTCTATTGAGAGCGAAAATAGTTTCAAGCTGGCATTTTATACGTCACTGCATTTCGATGCTATTTGAATCGCATCTAGCTGCGTTGTCTGAGGCATTGTCTAGACAAGCAGCTTACGCGGCCGTATTTTAGCCTCCTAAAGGCATTTCCAGTGCATAACCGGATCTACAGACGAGAAAAACGGCTTTCCAGGTCGGACACAAAATTTGGACCGTAGCCATAGAATGTTCCGGCTTGAGAAACCGCGGGTAAGAGTTAGTCGGTCTGGTAATGACAGCATGAAATTTGCCGGGTCTAATGGGATACAGCCATCATCCCGTTTTATGTGAAGCCTCGTTTTTGGTCTAACTACGCAGTAAAATGAGAGCAAGTGTACCAGACATGAAAGACAGGTTTCGGCTGCATAGGGAAAGTTTGGCCACTGGCATCTGGGCAGACAGTGCTCATCGGCCTTGGTTTGTTGACTATCCAAGAGAAGAAAAACTGAATACAAACCATCACTATTAGGAATGCGCGACCTAATGTTCTTTTACAGCCAACATGTAACCATGAACTATACGAACTATAATGAATTCATACTGCATCGTCCGTCGCACAGGATAAAAAGATTCGCCTTATCTACTGAGTCGGGCAGGGTGGATAAGCGAAATCAGACTACTGCAGACACCTTCATTTAAGATTTTTCCACTTTTTCTTCGTTATTCTCTTTTTAATTTGACAATAGCACGCTTTCAGTTGCTATAAATAAGGTGGATGTTGATAATATAATATAGGATTTTCAAATATCAAAAAGAATTCGAGCAAACTATCATTCATTAACCATAATTTAGGTTTTACTGTCAGCATATTTAATATGCGAACGTTGATACAAACTTGACAACAATAAGCTTTCGACGTACGTTAGATATATTATAATTAGGTATGTTTCGTATCCGAAACATAAATGCAGGATCCTACGAGCATTACAGAACCGGGTGCACACTTCTTATCTACGTGTTGTTGGTTTCGAATATCTGATTACACGGTATTCTCAAACCGGTAAATATCGTATGGACACTGTTCTAAGCTCAAAAGCTGAAGCATGTTTAACTAAATGGATCCCAGTAAACAGCCGACTTTGTACGGCACACTTAAATACATTTACTAAAATCAATTCAAGAATCTTAATCAATGTTGCCTCAACTTTGAACCAGAACATAAAATCAGCATAGACAACAGCAAGGACGCCTTTTACTTCGACATCAGCTCTTTACTATGTGGAGCAGGAAGTATAGATATAGTATCGATTATGGGTGACATAAATGCTCAAGTTGGGCGCTTTAGTTAATGCGAAATTTTATTTAGGCGCAATGCGCAGCGATAATGGTGTACGGCTGTTGGATAGTTGCGCGAAACATAAATTATACTAAAGTAGCAAAAACTTCCGACGTAATGTATGGCGTTGCGCCACATGGCGTCCTCCAGCCTTCAGTAGCAATTAGCTATAGATGGCGTGACTGAATCTACGATGGTCGTTCGTCGTGAAACACTCATGCTGAATCGGTCCATAGACTTATCCATTAGAAATTTGTACCCAAATTTTCCGGAAAAATATATAAGAATAAGCCTCAAATAGATGTAAGCAAACCCAAACCGTCCTCCCGACAAAACAATAAGAAAATTTTAATTTCCAATTTCTCCATTTTTGTTTAATTTTTAATAAATGTTATTATGAATAACATTCTACCACATTTATTAAATTCAGGCGTTGAAGTTCTTCCGAGTGGTAGATTAGTCATTGTTCTGACTTTTGATATAGAATTCACACCCTCTAAATGTGAAATACTTATACAGAATTCACACTATCAGTAACTCAGACAACGTCTATCAAAGTGAGGATGATAATCGCGAAAGCTCGAGTAACTTTCTCTGCCTTTCACCATTTATGATGAAACGCGAGAACTCGCTCTGCCTAGTCATTTGAACAATGCATCTGTACGTGCAATTTTATTATGCGCTAGTGAGACTTCGCACCTTTAGAGTTTACGATTTTAGACGCTTACATGCATTCGACTGACATTGTTTGAGAAGCATAGCACATTTTGGTTACCAGAAACGAGCAAACAACGCTGGCTTCCCTAAAAATATTTTTGGATTGGCCAACAAGTGTTCATTGTTGGAAAAAAAACTAAGGTTCCATCAATTTCTTTGGCAACTTTACGTGTTGCATATTACTTCAATTCGATTGCCCTGTAGGGCATCATTCTTTCGTCCAGTGCCATATTCGCATAAGCAACACCGTTGGCAGAAACATCTAAATTTGGAGTATAGAACCAAATCAACTGCCTGGACAGGGTTCACGAGCGCATATATAGTAATGAGTCAAGATCAGTAGCAATCTTGTTGGAGATTTCTAGTAGAATCAACTGCGTAACCTTCTTTTCTTGGGTTGGCCGATTTAGCTGCATGGTTTGGCTTCGTTTATGAAAACCTCAATGAAGCTCTATTTCCGATGTTGCCTTGCCTTAAATCTGACCTGGCCATAATGGTGTTGTGTAGAGATTTAGTTTGCCTCACTCCTACATTATTTTTAGGTAATTAAACTTATTAACTGGACCCTCCCCCGCATACATTATTTTTTTATAATTTTTTTTGCGATTTTATTTATAGTTCTATGGCCATGAAACACTAACTACTAATACCTCATGTATTTCTGTGATTTACGATGACAAATTTTCGCGATATCAATCATCATTATCATCACGGATGGCAATAAGAAAGCCGTTAGTAACTGATGTTTCCCTTGAGGAAACAATTCAAAAAAGCAAAAAAGAAAACTACAGCTTTAAAAAAGAGCTATTTATGACGAGGATCTAGTTAATATGAGTATATTTACCTAGATAACACAAAGAAGTGAAGCCAACTAAGCCTCTATACAACAACATTATGACCAAGTCAGCTTTAAGTAAAGACAACATCGAAAATACAGTTTACTTGCCGCTTTCACCGCACCACGTCATTTGATAAAAACCCACCGCAGCCCGACAGAGCTGACTCCGCTTTAGTTGAATGTGTGTGCCTGGAACATTTTTATATGTATCCATGCATGCATTGTGACATTCAATTTAATTTTTGCCAAAAATATTAACAAACGAGCAATGTACTTATGAGCTCTTTAGAAAAATTTATATCGCTAACCATGTGGATAGGCTGCCGTTATAGCCAATACTTTTGAAACAGCACTCGCGCACATGCACAGAAACACGTCACTAGTCTCAGCGAGCTTGCTTCCACCACAAGAACCCATCAACTCCGCGATAAGTCCCTCCCCCGATTGTTGATAGACAATACTTGATTTCTGCGCGCGTTTTACCTAACATACGTAAAATAAATAATATACGCCAACAGTTATGTGTCAAAGAATTTAAAACACCACCTTTATTATCTCAATAACATTAACGTAGAAACTGCGCGTTAACAATGCAAGAGTGAGAGGGAGTGACAGTTTGTGTGTAGGAAGAGAAAAAATATCTATTGTCAATATCTACGTTTTAAACTCAATATTTTGCGGTGTGTAAGCATTCAGATTATCAATGCCGCGTTTTGCGTACGCGGGTAGTAGCTGTACACGGGCAGTTACACAAAGACAAAACAAAATTGGAAATAGTGACAAATCGGATCTTTGTGTAACTGCCCGTGTACAGCTACTACCCGCGTACGCAAAACGCGGCATTGATAATATCTACGTTTTACTAAGCATGAAAGTGTGTACCTGCTTAATATATCAATGTACCAAGCACGTTCTACTATTATTCATATTTTTAAATTTTTGGAATCTTAAAAAAATTATCTCACTTTTAACAATGACACTACCGTCAGTTATACTGATTAACGCGTTCGACCTAGAATAGTCATCATTAGAGAATTACGGAAAACTAACTGAAACAAATACATAATCTATTGAGAATAAGAAATTCAACTCTATTAAGGACAGGCATTTTACTTCACTGGAATTTTGTTTGAACCATGTTTTTTAGTCACAATAATAATACATTTTTATAGCTTTCGCCACATTTATATAGATCATTCAGTTTAACAATTAATGACTGCGCGCGGGATGATAACAAACAAAAAATCACATTGAGATAGGTTTGGAAATTCATACCTCTGAAGGTGGAGATTCGGCCGAGGCTAGCGTACGGCGCCAAAGCAGGAGACGCGATTTGATATTCTCGTATATGGCAAAGTTGATTGCTGTCTCAAGGCTTCCGACATATGAAGCAGAAACGCCTCGATAGAAGCCACGCACCCCATCTTGCTTAAATGTGTTTCTTACAACTTGCGTAACAGTCAGTGGTGGACCGGATTCTCTGTCGAAAAAATACGAACATAGACGCATAGTTTAATGTATAACAAAATTAAAAATGGATAGTAAATTGGTTAGACACAACTGTACATTTGAACCAAATAAGGCTTAAAAATACATGTCTAAGAAAACAACACATCTAATGTGCGAAAAAAATCAAAACGACAGCAATGAACATCATGCGGTTTTATGAAGAAAAGTTTGCATTGTGGCAATTCAAAGGTAGACGTCGTTTAGAAAGATCTGATGGATAAAAGGCAAAAAATATGCTATTATGATAAGATATAATAAAAACCTCAAACAACTTTAGTACATTTTGACAGAAATAATGTCTATTAATATATATATATATATATATATATATATATATATATATATATATATATATATAATTCCAATACCACTTCCCTACTTAGTGTGGTGTCTATTTAGTAATGACAGATAGTGGATGGTTAGATGGAACTTTAGGGGTACCATATAGGCTCTACCTAAAGGAGAGGCTCATTGGTTAGAGCACTAGACTCCGAAGGTAGATGTGCCCAGGTCCGAGGCAAGTTCTGGCTAGTTCATGATGACTTCACAATAAGGACGAAACCGGTCTACTAGATGAATTGCCTTTTCTACACTACAATTCTAAGTTTATACTGACAAATATATATAATTAATGGGTCAGGTGTTTATATCAAGTTCGCAACCTTGATTATAATAAATGTTATCACCGCCCGCGCAACCAATGTTCGTTTAATTGTTTTTCGAGTAATCATCATTCTCGCAATTGAAGATTTTTCAAGAGATCAAATCTGCGGAAATTGTATGAGGCCTTAACGAACATGCCTTATATGCAAAGCTCTGCTAGGTATACACACAAGATTTTTAGCGTTAAATCAGCTTTGAACGATGGCTGCTTTGATTTTATCTTAACCAGTGTTTTTGAAATAAATGAGAATGAAAAAGCAAAATAAAAAATAACCGATTTTATAGAGAACAATCAACCTAGCCGAAAGCGAGATTAAATTGGACAAAAAAGAAGATAGTTATAAATGATTTACAATAATATGCACGAAAATTTGAAATAAAAAATTCGCTTACTGCGAGTTTAATTGCAGTCTAGTTTTGACAAACCAGATAGGGTTAGTACACGTTGAGGAAATGATGCCTGTAATTAATATAAACGTAAATAAAATACCAAATATCCATATTTTAGGTCGATTCTACCTCAGAAAAACAGCAAAATTCCGTAAATGTAATTCAAAATACCGGAAGCCAAAAAATACCATAAAAACAATCAAAAATGCGTACAGGGACACACAATTTTATGGTAGCAACTGGCTATGCGCAATGCATAACAAAATATAGTCGATTATCATTCGTAACCATTTCAAGGCAAATCTATATATCACATTAATGCTTATGTCACACACGGTCATATGAACCTGTCGATTTGCTTTAGTATTTATTTTGGCTTTGTTTTACAATCGAGGTGTATAATAATTTATTGTCGAAAATAAAGCTGACTAGATAGAATTTATGCCAAATCACCAATTATAATAACACATCTACCAAGGTACAAGGTCGGACCATTTTTCGTAAGAGAATCTAATGCGCGTGATCTGCAATTTCAGTTGACTAGAAAATAACTGGAATTTATGAAGTTTGCAATAAATCAATTATTAAGAAGCGAAAAATGAAAAAGTCATGGTTGCCACGGCCGTAAGGCGATATCAATGTTGCTTGTGTCCTGACAGTGAAAATACACGTATAGAAAATATCTTAAATAGCACCTGAGTATCTGTACGTCGCATAAAAGCCTGGACTAACACTTAAAAACGGCAGCAGTTTCTTGTGCTTTTCATAAAGTCATTCTGGGCATATGTTGCCTGTTTACTGTGACCGGAATACCAGCTAGGAGAAGACTGCAATTAAACCAAAGGGAAGATAGTGATCATTCGAATTGTGCGGCGGGTCATCTTAGATGAGTTCCGAATAAAAATCCAACCCCAATGGGAGTTGGCTACCTCGTGTCCTTTTATAACCAACTGATAACTACCAATGATTCTACCGTGCATTGACAGGTGCGCAGGATAAAACGGACGCCTTGTCTTCTGAGTCTTGCAAAGTGTAAAAGTGGAAAGAGGCTACTAAAGAGGGACTTGAAGTGTGCAAGGGTCTTTATGCAAATGCGGGACAGGACCAACATCATTGGAGTAAACAAGACGAAACTAGATAACAAATTTAAATTAGAGGTCGGTTAATGCCTGGTCGGCCGAATTTCTGCACTCAGAGACATTCTTCATTTGTGTCACCGGTATTAGCGAACAATTACTGATGCTATTCTAGACTACTAGTTCACTTACGCTTGTCTCACGTGAGATGGTATGGTGACCTATACCTGAGTATGGCGTACTGATTAAAATATATATATTTCTCAAAGTGTGTTATAATGTATCATCGTCCATTATTCTCTCGATGATGGTGGCCGGGTTGTTTTACTTCGATTAATCTGATGATGTTGTTCTAATAGAAAAAGAGGACGAACTCCAGAAAAAAATTACTTGCGTTGAAGTTGTGTCCATCCGAAACGGTTTTATATAAGCGCATTATGAAGGGGGTTTGGCCTAATTTTGATCCGAAGCTTATGACCAGTTTTCAAGGTTTTCGTTTACATATGACCTCTGATGATAGACGGATTGGATTTCGGCCCGGTATCAAAACCTATTAAACTTGCGACAGCTCCCTTTGCCATAATGTGCAAACGACGCAATAAAGACCAAGTCCAAGGTCGTCAATTCAGACATACCGCCAATCCTCTCTTATGTCGTGGAGACGGGCGATGAACTCCTAGAGCTACAAACCCTAGGAAACTTTGTAAAGCAGATGTTTTCGTTCGGTTTTTTAGCTCATCACAAGTTGATTGTCCGAAGGAATTAACTAAGAGCAACATTTACGAGCCGTGCATTGCGTTGTTTCGATCACTCTTTGAACGGCAAAATTAAATAGACCTGATTACTTCAATCCCTGCGACAACTCCAATTTGTGGTTAAAACTATTGGAGGGACTGGTCACCCACTTCTATGCGATTTTGATCATGTGGTCACACCTCAACGTACAATCTCGAGCCAAGAGTACCTTTTTAATGGGTTCAATTGTTCGGGAGATCCAGATCACCGATTATGTACGTGTATGTTAGTTTATTTTTTAAATTAGCCCCCATCTTGATAAGAATTACTGTTTTTCATACAAAAATCTAAAACAAAAAAGGATAAAGTTGGAGTACATTACAAAAGACATGCAAAGAAACATACAAAACAGCGCCACTCAAGCACACGCATACAAACAAACCAATCGTTCCTCAGTCTATCTGATATATTGTGCGACTAATATAGGCCGAGTTCTAGTTGATTTATTACTCGGAGACATTTCGACAGCTTTTCACGGCTGCCATCACCATTCATCACAAGTCATCACAAGTTCAAAAAAATAAAATAATGTAACAATGGATAATTTATTTCAACTGTAGATGAAACATGTTGCAATATACAGCATCTGCATTGTGTAGATTGCTGTTGTTTTTTTTAGAAAACAAGCGGAAATTCACATGGCTTTGGGCGTAATTATTGATAAAATTTTTGCACCTTTACGTAAAATTGTGTTATATGCTAAAGAGACTTAGTCAATTAGAATTAAAGATCATAGACGTTTACATGCATTAAAACATCGCAGTATGAGAAGCCTAGCTTATATAAATTATCGACTACGAATGAGCGAAGCTGATATCCACACACCTGCATTGGGTCACAACTACGTCCAAAAATGAAATTTAAGTCTACCATGTAATAGTATATACAAGCTATTACTGCGCATAGATTTACAAACATTTGCATAATACATTTTTTTAAATTGTTACTTACTTCCAAAGATTGCAGAACACAGGTAGATAGCTGAAGAGCCCTGGTTGAAGAGTTCTTGAAAAAATGACTGAGCATGGTGATAGGAAGAAAAATAGATACCCCTGTCATAAAAAATACAAACGTAAACTATAAGGCATATGTAGAACATCATAAATGTATCTAATATATTTCTTGAAGAGATACTAATGATAAATAATTATGAAATACGCGAACTTAATAACAAACAGATTGTGAATTGTTTTTGTGTCGGCTCGATAGTGAAAGAAATAACCCCCCATGACGACGAACAAGCCACGGACAGCATAATTTGCAAAAGCCTCATTGACGTACAGCCTTAAAATCCATAGGTGTGGGGAAGCTGTAAAAGAAAGCAAGACCATCCATGCCCAATGATTGATTGAGAACGTTAGTCTGACCTCTATTCGGTGGCCTGCCTGGCAAGAGAAAGGCAGTCCGATGATGAGAGATCAGACTGCGGATGTTTGATCGAGGTAACAGATTTTCAAACAAAGAAAGTGGGGTGTACATTGTGTGGCTAAAATCTAATAAATTCTCCATTACTGCGCATATACCGACGTATTTACCATGTATTTCCTTGCAGCTAGAGCGTGTCTGCACGAAAACTGATGACAACCATCACCAGCAACGACTGAAGCAGTACAACCTTTTCATAAGAGACACATGTATCCAAGTAATAATAAAATTACCTCAGGCAGTTTCACAAAATTTTCAATCTAATGCTCTGCTAATATACACGGTTTTGGGAATAACTAAGTAATCTAACCTAGTGTTAATAAACTTGTAAAAGCACAGAACACTTATCATCATGTGCTTAGTAGACCAACAAGTCTTTTATGGATTTAAAAATCTATAGTTAAGACTTTTCTTATTTGGCAATGTCGTATATCCTTTTAGAGTGATTAACGAGGGTGAACTAGAGATCAATATTTGTTATGAGCAACAAGTTTAGAACGATAATGTTTCAGACAGCAGATGGGCGATGATATATAGGAGGCATAGATCGATAGTTAATACAAATATGGAGTAGACATTGCTATACATCAAAATACAGGTTTAACATTTGTTTATAAATTACGAATCATCATCACCACCACAACTACCACACAATCCTCACCACATACAACAATACAGCAGCCTTCGGGTTTTAATGCTTCAAAGTCATATAACCATGAGAAATGATGCAAGAAAAATAAATACAATTAATAATTTCAAAATTTATAACGAAAAAATGATTTCAAAAAATATTATAGAAGTTATTTATGTAGAGGAGGATCTAATGTATTCACCTAGGTTAAAAACCGAAATAAAGCAACGTAAATCTCTAAACACACATTTATGGCCAAGTCAGTTCTAAGACAAGGCGACATAAGCAATACTGCTTTCATGCTGTTCTCCCTAATTCACTTCAAATACACGACCAAACCTCACATATAAGTCAATTCAACTACGAAAGGGATGTTAAAATGATTCTAATAGAATCTAGAAAAATATCTCCATTGAGCTAGATTCAATGTCACATTGTGCATGATTTCCAATAAATAAATATAATGTGGACTGGGAACCTTTCTGATAGACAAGCGGATACTTTACTACCCAATTTAATTGTAGCTGAAATTAAGTTTCAAAAACTTCAAAATCTTTCCACCTTGTTTCTTACAACAATCTTGCATTGCATAACATAATAAAGCTCTACTATCAATTCGATTGAAGACATACATAAAACATGACCGATCCAGCGCAGTTGCTGACGAAGAGCATTTTTTGGTCGATCAAAAAACGACATTGTATGTTAAGGCTGAATATTCGTTGTTAGTAACGTATATTGGCTATACTTTTCAAACAATGGTAATGGATTGCCTGTAAATGGCTGTGGTTTTCGACTAAAAAGGACAGTTTCTCTAGTGCATAACAAAACTGGACTTACATATTCATAATAAAGCACGAGTTACTAACGGTTCTCCGTAAATGGCTAAGGTGGGAGAAAATTACTCTACCTCACATTTATCTCGACACTAATATGGCCGGCATTATTAACACAACTACCAAGATATGTTAACCTGTCAACTACGTTCATATTTTACCTTTGTAGTCTCAAAGTCGAAGGGAGTGATGGGTTTTCCTGTAGACGTATCTTAAATTTAGAGCGTGCGAATTTATTATCGAAATACAGAAGGATGACTGCTAAATTATTCAAGGTTATCTGGGCAGAATCTCGATTGTCAAAAAATGAGACATCCCCTGCAAAGTCGAGAAGGACTAATCTATCGCCGGGGGAACTTCGATGTCTGTATTCAAAGCGTATGTAAGAGAACTCGACCATAATATATTGTACGTTAAACATTACATTTTTGAAAGCATTAGTTAACAAACGGGAAGCGAAAAACGTACATGCTGAGGAAGCACCTATGCACAAATGAACACAGACAAGTCACCAATTTATATTTATATCATATACGAACATATTTTGTATATTTATTAGACGATTGAGTATGTTGCATATAGCAACTTCCGCAGTGAGTGATTATTTTTCGTTTTTACATTGAAAAAATATATTTAGCCGCCTGATTTGGAATGCGATTTTTATAAACAATGAGTTCTGCTATTGTGTAAATGCTCTTACAATTTCAGCTGCATTTATGCTTAAAAGCTCACAAGACCAATTCTTTAATTGGACAGTCTAGCCTTCATAGTGCTGAGAGCAGCTATTTAATTTGTATAAATAAACGGTCAGATATTTTCTTGTGTATAAAAACACCAGTTGTGTATTAGGAATCTTAGATGCCACTGACATTTTAATTCTTTGAGTAAATATTTCAGATGGCATATACCGTTCAAAAGGTATACTGATATATATAGACCTTCGCTTGAATAAGCATTTATTAATCTTTTGGCATTATTCTTACATAGAATTTGTTTCAAACTTTTCTGGATAGTCGACTTGACACCGCCATTTCTTGACATAGAAATTCTTGATAACACACTATTTCTATTATGTAGGACAAATTGATCAGATTTTCTATTTGGACATCAGGACATCGCTGTAGTAAAGAATGTACTGTCCAGTTCATGTCCGCTTTTGGTAAATTGTCCTTGTTAGATTAACATTTTGTCCCAATAGCAATACATAGAGACAATTCGCTAAACTGAGAGCTTTCGAGCTCCCAAGTAAGCTGAACATGATGAGCCACATCTTTCATATTTTTAAGTGTCATTCCTTTCGACATTATTTATAATTATGAAGGTATCACCAATATACCCGAATATTTATTTAAATCAAGTCCGTTTGGAAGCCTACTATATAATTTTTAATGTTTTATCTAGAAGCGTCAAAACTAAAACTGCTTATTCGAAATTACCCCCACACATATTTTAGGCATTAAACAACTGATTCTTCACTGCAATATAAATATGATAACACCTTCATACAAGGTCCTAAAATTATACATTGAAATTAAGTGTTGGGCGAGGAGACTTTGTAATCAAATAAAACATCCCAAGAGACCTAGACGTCCTACATGATAAGATTCCCAAGAACCAGGGCCAATAAAGAAATTATTGAGTAGGCTTTACTAACGAACCCTGTTTTCAACAGATTTTCGCCAATGAAATTGTTTCTTGATTGGTGAAAATTTGGTGTGTCGCAATGAAATCACCAATATCGCGAAGAGTAGTAGCCCGCCAAGAGTTGGGTAGCATAAGCCTCCTACCGTTACAGCCAAATACCGGAATAGCATCGGTGGTCTAGAAAGCGACGTCTGAAATTGACTTTATGAAGCAATGGCTCAACCAGCGCCATATACGTTTCATAAGAAATTTCATCACAACAGGTTTCGAGTAATTGAACAATTTTGGACGGGATGTCATCATTTAGCATAGCCCACTATAAATTTACATAGGATACAATCAAAAGTGGCTGACGAAACTCAAGGCTGTGGCAGAATGCATGAATTTTAACCAAACATCCCATTTCCGGTCGAAACGATGTCTGGGTTGGCCTAATTTGCTTTTCTCTAGAATCTTTCTGAGGAATAGAGCAGTGAACTACCACGCAATTTACAATATACGACGGACTGAGTTTATGGAAATGTTGTGCTTCATCAGCAGATCGCACCCGTACTCCTTTGGCAGACTGACCACTGTAAATACGTTGGATCTGAGCATACAATTAATTCATAGGAAACTTGCAGTAGTGCAACAAGGCAGCGTGACTAGCCGTCTACATCAATGTATAGTAATTCAGATGCCCAGCTGACCGAGTGACAGGTAAAATATTTTCATGTAAAATTTATCGGCTTTATTTAAATGCCAACGTATAAATAGTTTGCATATTTAGCTTTTGCTATATGTATATATTGTGTGCTTATTAGTTTGATTCAAATAACAAATACTAAGTTACGTTATTCTGAGAGCTGCTGGGCTAATGTAAATTTTGTCTTTATTTTGATCGCCCAAGTTATAAGCGGTATAAATGCTAAATACTGTTTATTGCGGAGAACTAATATATATGCAAGTATGTAGTTAAAGGGCGTAATACAAGCTCCTACTGATGAGTCGCCAGTAAGCACGAAACGAATGTGTATGAGATTATACTTTCCGTTCATGCTGCCTTTGGTTAATCCTTTTGGTCACAACTGAACTAATTTGTTACTAGGCATAAATGCTAATTCGAATTTACTATTTTAGCTTAGTTCTATCGACTTTTATTTAAGCAATTCCTCTATTATTAGGTACACAAGATTTGCGTCGAGAGAGTTCGCGTAATAACTTTTTAAACTTACTGAGTGAGCGCTGCTTCCATGCTAAAATTTAATTAAATTGTACATTGACTATTTAATTTCAGTGTTTTCCTTTATATCCAGTCTCTCAATCCTATTATTAAATCCGTTATCGGGTTTATTCTTTTATATTGTCACTAGGGCAGTCTTTCTAGCCCGATTTGGTAGAGTGGCATGGGCTTGTAGTATAGAAGATAAACTGAAGAGGAATCGGGTATAGAATGAAAAAAACTTGTGGTAGTTCAACTGCCATTGATCACTACAACTGTCGATCAGATAGACTAAAAGGGTTCAAGCGCATTTCGAAATCTAAGCAGCACAAACTAAGTCAATCGTTATTTCCACAAAAGCTACAATGAAAAAATTTTAAAGAGAAAGTGAAACAAAATTATAAACCTAATAACAATTCATGAATAACTTGTCCGAAAATTTAAATATTACAAATAGATTACCTCGATGGCAAGACACCAAATAATGTCGGAACTAATCCTTTAAATAGCGCTCCACCGCCTTCTTTTTTCGCGATGTTTATGAGAACTTGCAACAGACCCCTTTTTCTAAATTGCGTATCTTGAAAACCGCTATATTCATTAAAGCGAACACTTCGAAAATTAGAGGTTAAGGAACTTTGGGTGTTTTCTGGAGAGCAACCAGTTGAGTTCGACGAATTGCGAAATAGAGATGCAAAGCGTTCCAAAAACCCATTAAAATATCTTATACGAGGAGTCTTATTAGTGGTAAAACGAATAGTGGGAGCTATACGTGCAGGTGATGAGTAAACACCATAGATATCTTTACCCGAGGAAGACTGTAACCGAACCTTTACAACTTCCAATGGGCAGGTAAGAACAGCGCCTACTGTACCACCGATTCTATAGAGAAATATAAAATAAGCAATATTACCCCCCAGCAAGGATGTGTGTTGTGGTATCATCAAACATCAGCCAACATAGGCCTTAATAAAAAGTTACTCGACTACTCGGAAACTGTTTAAACAGTATAAACCTTCCGCAATAAGTACTTCCTTGAGTTAAAGACGGAAGAAATAAGATATATATATGAACATCAAATTCTTAACAACACATGACCAAAATATTAGAATTAATTAACTCTTAAATGTCTAGACAATAATTTATTTATCGTTGGCAAATTAAAACACAAATGAATCGATTTCTAAAATAAAATAAATATTGATGCTTAATAACCTTTTGTATAATTCAAAAATCTATTGTTTACCCGATATCAGCTTTTCTGTCAATTAAAAATACAAATAATTAAAATTATGAGAATTATTATTAATAATGATATATATTTCAAGCAACAATATATTTTTTTAAAATTTGTATCAACTCAAAAAAATGATTTTGTGTGGTCAATGGATAATCGTTTAGATATTGATTTGCAGTTTTAAATATTTAAAAATACCTAATTTTATTGGATGTATTTGGTAAATCGTCAATGATCTATTTCAATGTCTAATATTGTTGCAAGCTCGTCACAGTTTAAAATTAAGAATACAGCGTTAAACGAAGAAAACATCGCCACTGCATTACTTGATGATAGATTTTACCTAACAGCTTTGGAATATTTTTATGAAAATTTAGAACGTGGTTACAGAATAAGAAAGCTTCATGATTTTTTTGCTGATCCGAATAAATTTAACGAAGGAAAGTTAAATTTTGAAGATGATATCCCGTTATGTAAGGTTTTGCTTAGTTGAATTTTAGCTGCTGCCCAGAGTGTTCACACATTAGACTCTTCGGATTTAAGCAAAGTGTCGGATGATGATAAAGATTATACCAGAATAAAAGGCTGAGTGCTGTTATTAATAATTATTTTAATGACAAAATATTAATATGTATTTCTTTTCTTCAAATTTAATTATTATTTTCGAAAAAGTACTTGTCGACGGCTTTTGATTATGTTTATTCGGAAAAAGCAGAATAGAAGGAAAAGCTATATTTGATTTAACATAATATTCTGCTTCAGGAGCACTTTGAACACAAGTTTAAAATATGAAAGTGGAAGTTAAAAACGCGTTTATTCTTCGTTTGAAATGTTAAATTTTTGTACATTTTCTTGTGAAAGAAGAACGTTTCAAAACAGATATGTCTGTAGGGTATTGGGAGCATATCAGTTTTCAGTCGATTAGCAATTTTGAAAGTATCCTAAATGCAAGTTACGAAGTCGAGTTAGCAATTTTGAAACAATTTGGACAAACAGATTGAACCTGCTTTATATGGGTAGAATGTACATTCTTGTCAATTGAGTTTGAACTGGAGATGATCAGCGCAAGTTATATGTGTTATCATATTTCACACTCTCTCTTTGATGCAATTTTATGTTTGTCTTCTAGAGGAAAAGAAATAATTATTTTTAGATACTTGAAAAGAAAGTGGAACAAATGTTTCTTTTATCTGACAAAATTGATTTTATTTTTGCATGGGAATATAATTATGAATTTTATAAAAATTTAAGTTTCAAAAAATATATTGAAATCTTAATTGATGAAAGTTTAATTGGCAAGGACTATGCAAAAGAGCTCTGACAGATTGGATAACCTACATCGACAATGTAAAAACTTCATAACAAACATATAAAGGTTACTCTAAGAAACTAATATTATCGATGGCCAATTTTACTTTCCGTGTCTTGGCTAAATGGTTAGTTCATATACTTGAATTTTACATTATGTACTGCGCAATGATCTGTTTACTAATTTATGTGAGAAATCATTGTTAAAATTGATGTGCATTCTTATTCACCAATGTTTTAAAGGAAATATTAACATATTCTCTGACAGGGAAATGAAAAATCTTTATAGATTTTTAACAAGTAGAGTTTTGATGTACGGCTGGTAATGAGGATTACTTTAATAATGTTTTTAGATATAAAGTTAGCAAAAATTCTGAACATTATTTATCTGAAAAAATAATATTTAAATAGTAATTTTCTGAAATGATATAACAGCGTATATAAAATAGAATTAAGGTGTTTAAAGAAATAAAGTATTTTAGTGAATAAATGATGATATGAACTAGTTCTATCACAAAGATGTGATAGAACCGCATTTCCATTGGTTAGTATGAAAGATATTGAAGCCTTCGGAAAAAGGGACGAATACAAACCCAGCCCGATCGAAGACAAAAAGGAAATGGAAATTGTGATCAATCGGATCTTTGTGAAACTGTCAGTGCAAAACTACAACCCGCGTACACAAATCGCGACATTGGAAAAATATGAAACTGGCACTCCGCAATCAAATTTCAAAAAATATCTGTCAGAACTAGTTAAATTGCTGTGGCAGGTATGACCGGTAGAAATTCATAAGATTTGTTTTCCTTTTTAATGGGGTTCTGACACAGTAAAATATGTTCAATGATATTAATTAAGTAATCTATTTTATGCGAGTAGTGGTAAGAATGCTTGAAATTACATTTGCGATTATGAAATTAATCATGGCTGCACGTATTTTAATAATTACGAAATATATGGAATTTATTTTTATTTTCAGCTGTAGTACACAAAAATGTGAAAGGCGTTTAATGATTTCTTAAAAGTAATATTATGTAGGCTGCATTGGTAATACTAGCAATAATCAGTTGAGGATATAGAATTTGATGGAATTTTAGATATAGTTAAAAATGTTAGAATATATTGAATTTGTTTTTATATGTAGTGATATTTCGAGGCATAGTAAAAAGCGTATAATGGCATAAATAAAATAATATTTTATTGCGCAACAATGGTAAAAATAGATTTAAAAGAATTATGAATATGAAATAAGCACTTATCACGCATATTGTTTGAAATTTTATAAGGTATAGATTTCGTTTTTATTCCAACACATGGTAAAGTGTTTATTGGTCTAAATCAAGAAATAATTTTTTGCATGGGATATAGTAATAATGACATAAATTAAGTAGAATGTACAAATCTTATATGGGACTTGTTTTAATTTGTAATTTTAAAAAACACTGTGAAAAACGTTTATTGACACAAATCAAGAAAAGTTTCAAAGTAATCATGAGATTTACAAAGATTAAAAGAAATTTTATTAGATACAAGATCCATTTCTTTCTTGTTTGCTCCTCGAGTATTAAATATGAATATATATATATATATATATATATATATATATATATATATATATATATATTGAAATGCAAATCGGAGAACTTTGAAACAGGGAGAGAGTGTGAAATTGTGAAACTAACAATCATTTATCGGCATCACTTCCAGTTTAGGTTCAGAGCCCAAACATGCTTTTTCTAGAACGATGGCCTAAGTCCCAGCGAAGGAAGGCATTTAGAGAACAAGATTCTGCTTGTATTAAAACTAATTAAATAAACGCAAAGCAAAATGGAGTATTACCTATCGTATAAACAATACTCAACAAAGACCAGTAATTCTCTACCGCACTTTAATTGGCCTACGACGACCCTAGGCAACATAACATTTTGTAGTTCACATTTAAATACCGCTTTGTTGGTGGTATGAATGTTTACAATCAATTATTTAAATCAGTTTTGCGAGCTTAAAATAAAATAATCCTATGGAATTTAACCGGTTGCACAACATTGAAAAGCTAAATCAGATGTACTGAATTGTTTAGACCTTCCATAGTCATCATCAAGGTGGATCGGAAAACTGACAAAATGATAATCAATTTACAATCCGTATATATGAATTTAGCGGATTCTGCTTAAATTTTGCAACATTTATACTTTAAAGTTTTTTAGTCGACACTTCAATCAAGTACGAAGTATGTAAGTCTATTTTGTGTGAGTGTCATATGTTTTACTTGTATAAAGTCATATCATACTAACAAGCGGACTAACGAAAATGAATCAGCTGTGGATATAATATATATTTAAACTAATAAATGCGGCTCCCACTGGTGGTATCATCTCTATGAGGTTAAAGTTTCAGCCTCGTCAACGTCACTATATCATGCAAATCGTGCTTTCAACGTTTTTGTAAAAGATAATGTATCTAATTCTTTTACAAGTAAAGCCTGATTTTTATTTTCAATTCACTATAGACACACACACACACACACACACACACATATATATATATATATATATATATATATATATATATATATATATATATATATATATATATATATATATATATATATATATATATATATATATATAGGTTTTTCTTCTGTTAGCCGTTTTGCCGCCAGGTTCTCATGATGATCATGAATGATCCAAACTCTTGGAGTTGGTTTTTTCTCCGTTTTACGCCTGCTTTAACATGGAATTTGTGGTTTCCTCAAGTTTACAAGCTTGATATAACTAAAGGTGTTTTCACCAATTTTGGAATTAAGTATTGCACTGGTTGAGCACTTTATGTATGCGACAAAAGTTGCGAAAATATTGTTATAGTTAACGCGTTGAACTTGTGCTGACGCCAATTCAGTAAT
This sequence comes from Eudiplozoon nipponicum, assembly GCA_029291075.1. Classification (NCBI taxonomy): domain Eukaryota; kingdom Metazoa; phylum Platyhelminthes; class Monogenea; order Mazocraeidea; family Diplozoidae; genus Eudiplozoon; species Eudiplozoon nipponicum. The sequence continues at coordinate 66,393 of JAQBSW010001855.1, read as the reverse complement.
GTAAAATAAATATGAGACGACTAGGGCAGGAGCCACATAGACGTTTCCGCATGCCTTATTAACGCTTTTAGGTTTGATTCTCGTTAGTCAGTATATCGTTGTGCTCTTATGATAAACATAGAAGATCGAAACGTATCAGTATTTTTGCCTGATCTGTGTTCTGACTACCACAGGCTGAATTCAAGTTGCTTTGCTTCTCGAAAATATTTCGGCGGCCGTCTTCTTCAGTTCACCACCGTCACAAGTTTTAAAAGCAAACTAATGAAGCAAGTTAAACACTGTTTGTTGTGAACAACTAATATATGCAACTTCGTATTAAGTGTTGCGAACCTAGTAACAAATTAGTTCAGTTGTGACCTAATGGATAAACCAAAGACAGCATGAACGGAAAGTATAATCTCATGCACATTCATTTCGTGCTTACTGGCGACTCATCAGTCGAAGCCGGTATTACGCCCTTTGACCACAATATATTTGGGTGACGAATGTGGGATAATAGGACGATACAATCTCCCAGACGAATGTAGAAAACTGCAGTAGAGTAGCTAATATCGTAGAGTCTCGACAATGCGACTTCAACGCTAACTCACTCTATATAATACATAGACCGAGTCTGTAAAAGATACTTACACTATGACTATTGTGTTAGTAACTGATATATATATATATATATATATATATATATATATATATTATATAGTAGTGAGTTAGCATTGAAGTCGTATTGTCGTTGACTTTACGATGTATGTTAGCTCTCACTATTACAGGTTTACAAATTCATCTAGGAGATTGTACCGTCCTATTATTCCACATTCTTCTACCAAATATATAGTGGTTAAAGGGCGTAATACCGGCTCCTACTGATGAATCGCCAATAAGCACGAAACGAATGTGCATGAGATTATACCTTCCGTTCATGCTGCCTTTGGTTTATCCTTCTGGTCACAACTGAACTAATTTGTTACTAGGTTCGCAACACCTAATACATACTTGTCAATATATATTAGTTATCCGCAACAAACAGTATTTAACTGCTATATATTGAATTAAATGATGTCATGCATACCGCGAAATGTGATAAATGATATCGATCAAGGCCAGAGTGTATGGATTGTCTAGATTAACAGGTGTTCAGAAATAGTTGTAATTCTGAATTTCGGTGTACTATGGCATACATTGATATCGATTATGTTAGTACCATGTACCGACTTGGAAACCATATTGTTAGTAGCATGTACCTTTTCGGTACTATAATGTTGTTATCGGTTACTAACACAATAGTCATAGTGTTAGTATCCTTTAGAGACTCGGTATATATTATATAGAGTTAGTTAGCGTTGAAGTCGCATTGTCGAGACTATACGATGTTAGCTACTCTACTGCAGTTTTCTACATTCGTCTAGGAGATTGTATTGTCCTATAATCCCACATTCGTCACCCAAATATATATTGGTTAAAGGGCGTAATACCGCCTCCTACTGATGAGTCGCCAGTAAGTACGAAACGAATGTGCATGAGATTATACTTTCCGTTCATGCTGTCTTTGGTTTATCCTTCTGGTAAAAACTGAACTAATTTGTTACTTGGTTCGCAACACCTAATACATACTTGTCAATATATATTAGTTCTCCGCAACAAACAGTATTTAACTATTATATATTGAATTTAATGATGTCATGCATACCGCGAAATGTGATAACTGATATCGATCAAGGCCAGAGTGTATGGATTTTCTAGAGTAACAGGTGTTCAGAAGTAGTTGTAATTCTGAATTTCGGTGTACTATGGCATACATTGATATCGATCATGTTAGTACCATGTACCGACTTGGAAACCATAGTGTTAGTAGTGTGTACCTTTTCGGTACTATAATGTTGGTATCGGTTAATAACACAAAAGTCGTAGTGTTAGCATCCTTTACAGACTCGGTATATATTATATAGAGTGAGTTAGCATTGAAGTCGCATTGTCGAGACTATACGATGTTAGCTACTCTACTGCAGTTTTCTGCATTCGTCTAGGGGATTGTATCGTCCTATAATCCCAAATTCGTCACCCAAATATATATTGGATAAAGGGAGTAGTAGCGGCTCCTACTGATGAGTTGCCAGTCAGCACGAAACGAATGTGCATGAGATTATACTTTCCGTTCATGCTCTCTTTGGTTTATCCATTAGGTCACAACTGAACTAATTTGTTACTAGGTTCGCAACACCTAATACATACTTGCATAATGAAGCAAGTGACTGGGGATTTGCTAATTTGTGCAACGTGTTACATGAATTGATATATTATTTATTTTAAGTCCGCATATTTTATTTAAATTAATTATTGTTTTCACTACCTTCGCACACAATTGCCTAATCTAATATATTAAATAATGGTAAAATATTATTGTTTACTTTTATTTAAAGTTATCTATCATGATTTAAAATAATTCAATTAACTTTTTATGTCATTTAACATAAATTAAACATACATCGAAAAACATATTTGTATGTGTCTGCATTTAACTCTGCAATATCTCTTATATGGATTAAAGCACATATTATTTGAGAAGTGGCTTTCTGTGAATGATTAAATGAGTAGCTTTTAAATACAAGAGGATAACATTAAATGCAAAAATACCAATAGTAATATTTGTCAAAATAATAGGATTTCTTGGCTGAGTTCCGGCGAGCCTAACCTAGTCGTACCGGCAGTGATTTCAAAACCTTTGATGTTACTTAAAGGGTATAATTACACCTCCCTTTAAGACATTAGGATGCCTCAGTTGTGTCTGTAAATTACTGTAAAAATTTGCCATTCTCCATTACAACATCTCGGAACAACGTTTGACGGAGTATGACAGGCTCTAGAGCATATTTCTGGTTATAATACGCGTGGGAATATCCCGGTAGTCAAATTTGGCTTTGATTTAGTCCAACATGGCTTCTAGCGCTGCAGACTGTAGTTTCAGTTTATAAAATGCCTAAAAGGATATGAAAAATAGAAATAATGTAACTAGCATAACTACAACAACTACTACTACTACTTCTATTACAAATAATACTACTGACACCGCTACTACTGCTACTACTAAAATTAATTCTACCTAAGATTTTACTACTACTAATACTACTACTACTACTACTACTACTACTACTACTACTACTACTATTACTACTAATACTATTACTACTACTACTTTTACGAACGTTTTTACTCTAAATAATATAAATATTTATACCAATATTAATACTAATACTAGTAATAATTTTTATACCGATTATAGAACTGCTTCTACTAATAATTTAAATACGGAAAATAATATTAATACTTTTAAATATAATTACGTTTATATTAATAAGGTGGTACTCACTACTCTGCAAAATAAGTCACGATGTGTGTGTCAATGTGAGATAAACCATTATTTAATTTGATTGAAGTGGTCTATTCCGCGAAGTCTTATTGATATTCGTTTTGATCTTCCAACTGCTTTAGTTTCTGTGATTGTTTTTCTGTACCATTATCGGAGTTTTGTAATGTGTATCTTATTTTATAAGTAGAAGTGGTGTCTATTCGCACTGTTTGCGCCATATTATAATCGAACATAGTTTTGGAACCGCAGGTATAGTGCTGGACATCCAGCATATTTTGATATGTATTCGAGCAATCTATTTTGTGAAGTTTTATCGGTATTCATTTCGTTCATTCTGCTGTCTCTGTTTTGGTACTTGGTGGTTGTCTAATCCTCAGGGCCATATAAACTCTACAATTCACGAGAAGCGGTCGATCTGCTTTCAGTATAAGTAAAATATTTTGCAAAAACGTATTTCGTATACAATATACGCGAGATGGATTTAATATTTATATTTTGGTGATTTTAATAGAACAGCCGAAGTAGCTCAGGTCCGAATTTCTTTTTTCTCCGTCCCAGAATCGATTCCCAAAAAATCAATCATTTGTTAGCAATTATCGTGACATTTTTGCCAAACATACAACCCACTCGCTCACACACATAAAAGCATAAAAGCTTGAAGTGAACACTGCCAATCATATACTTTTTTTGATAAGTCTCCCACAAGCACGCAGCACGTGTACATGAGATTTCACCTTTTTTATGTTGATTTTAGCAAGTTGTTTCGGACCTTTTTGTATTGACTTGTTACTAGGTCCGTATTACCTAATACGTAATTGCATAATTTTTAGCTTTCTGAAACAAAGAATATTCAAAATATTATTTTTAATTCAATGATGTTAAGATTATATGAAAATACGTTAGTTGATAACAGTCGAGTCTAGAGTATAAGACTCTGCATTCGTAGCCGGTGTTAAATATGGATGTTATTCTCAGTTTTGTTGAAATTTAGCCAAAGTCATGTTGTTGGTATTATTTACATATTAGGTATATATTATATTTTATAAATTGGTATAAGGTTGAAATTACCACTTCATGAATGAATCTACGTATTAGAGATTACAACGTCCAATTTTATCTACGTCTTTTGACCAAGTATATAAGAAAGTTTGGGATTTAGTGTCTGCTCATACTGATACGTTACCAGTAAGACGGAAACGCATGTGAGCACGAGATTATACTATTTATTCAGACTGATTTTGGGTTATCTTTTGGGCCCAGTTTAGATTAACGTGTTACTAGGCACAAATTATCTAGTACATAATTGAGTAGACATTTTCTGTTCTTTAAATTTTAGCTCTTGAATTTGAGCTGCATAAAAAAGATGAAACAATAAAAGATTTAAAAGACGCACTGACTGCTGTTAAAAGTGGATTTAAATCGGAAAGCAATCAGTCAGGTAAGTGTTGCATTTCTGGCGCTTGGCAGAGAGTGAATGCAATCAAACGATGCCTTAGCATCATTTTAAAATTGAATAAACGAACAAATTAATGCAACAAGAATCGAAAAGTGGCAAGCCAAATAAGTACTATTTTACAACCCTGTGAAGTTTTAAATTTAGCACTTTTTTTCTATTGGCACAAGCGTATTCAACCTGAATGCTAATAATTGCTAGGAGTCAAGAATAGGTGGCGTTTTATGAAAGCACTCGATGCGTAGATTATTTGCTTTCCTCGTGTCCAAAAACGACTCTAGCAGTCGTTTTCTAAACCATACACTGTCTCATCTTTATCTTTATGGCGTAAAGTATTTTCTGTCTTAAATCTGGCTATTAATCAATCATTGATTGTACCGGTGATGGTAACAATTATTTAAATCAAGTTTGTGAGCTTGATGTAAACACCAATCCTACTGTATTTAACCAGTCGTCGATAAACACAGCAAAACTACCGCCAGTTACACGTACTGGCGCGTTTCGACCTTCTATGATCATTATCAGAGCACGACGGCAAACAGACTAGCAAGGAACAAACTGCAATGCATTTATATGGAAATCAAAATTAGATATGCGACTCTCACCTCTAGTAGTCTCGCATACATTGTACTGGAATGGAAATGCCGGCTGCACAATTTCTATGCAGTCACAAGCATTAACGTTTTGCAGATTTCGCCACATAAGTATAGGTAATACAATTAAAAAATCATTGATTGTGCGGGTGGTAGTAACACTTCATTAAATCAAGTTTGTGAGCCTGAATTAAACACCAATCCCAATGTATTTAACCAGTCATCGAACAAAATACCAAAGCTACTGTCAGTCGCTATGCTTAATTCACCCCAGCATTTATACTTTTCCGTACCATGAACGAAGAAATAACTCTGATTTGGTGATGTCGCATTGCTTTGTATCTTACTTGACCCAGAGCACGTTCTGGATATAAGTCCATTTGATCACGTTACTGTGTGTTTTTCGATTAAGTATCCCTCTTTTGGATAGAATTGCGTTCAAATCAATCTTTTATCTTGCTTTATTAAAGGGCTTTATTTGATTTTAACATTTTTCAACCGATAGTGCGTTTGTACTCCTATTTGGAAAGGCATTAACGATTTTTTACATGAGAGAAGCGTAACTATGCCGCGCTGATGCAATGCTGTTTTCTGATTTTCCTGAATATGCATAAGTCTATAAAGTGAATTTTTTTAGACATACTCCTATATATGATTTAAATTGAAGTTTTGTGGCACCATTTTAATATATATATATATATATATATATATATATATATATATATATATATATATATATATAGATTTATAATGTCAATTCCTTTTTAATTTAACACAGTATTCTTATAATTAGGAAAACACAAATAACAGAGTGGATATAGGCCATTTATTTCTCTAATATCTATACAATCATACATATTTATACATTTTGGGTTTTCAATTGATTATGCTAGTGGTAACAAATCTGACTCGTTTTTACTGCTGTTTCTTGTTTTGGCTAGTTGGTGAGTGTGTATGCGTTTGTGTTTGTGTGTATGCGTGTTTGCATGTAAAGGTCATTCTCGCAGTATTGCAAAGTGATGTCTGAAATCTGGTCATTATTGTTTTGATAGCTTGAGAATTAACCATTTGTGCGCATTGTTCACTGTTACATATACAAGTGCTATTTTTCCCAGTATAGTTGATCGTTTCACCTTGTTGCGCAAAGTTTCGTTTTCACATGGTAACAGCGCCAGTGTGGATTGCAGTGTTAAACGCTCACATTGTTTGGAGACTTCTGTCATCGTATGCGCCTCTGTTATTTCCACTTCAGTTTGTTGCCAATCCGATTGTATGTTTGTTGATTCTAGTCGAGGGCCTGTTTGTTCTTGGCTGGATACTAGTAGATTGTTGTTGAATTTTGTTATTCTTGGCCAGTCGATAAGAATATCATGTTGATGAAACTTTTGAATATTAAGGTCAGGTGCTTGTTGTTTTATGTAAAGGGCTTCATAGATAAATAATAATTTTTCTGATTTTGCTTTATGTAGAATTGTGAAATTGGTCGAATTGACAGGGTGCCCCGTTGCCAATATATGATCGGAAATAGCTGATTTTCCTGACGGTGGCAAGCCTTTGTTAATCAATTTCTGTGGCAAATGTTGCTGGATTCTGCTTATCAATTGCTTCTTCGTACGTCCGATATATGTGCTACCGCACATACATGAGAATTTGTAGACTATGAATGATTTGGAGAGAACTGGCAATTGATCTTTGGCATCCAACCTCATGATTCTCTGTGTAATAAATGCCATATTAACTTTAACACTGGGAAAGTTGTCCTTAGTTATTCTATTCAGCCGCCGTGAGATTATTGAGGCTGGTACGTCGCCTCTAAATGGTAAGTTGAGGAAAACCTGCTTGACGGTATCCTCTCTAGTACGAATCTGCCGTGGTCTGATGTTGACATCAATGAAACGCTCTGGGTAGTTGTTCATTAGCAAAATTTTCCTGAGGTAGCCCAGTTCTTCCTCAATCTTGTGTTCAGAGCAGATCTTCCTGATTCTGTTTGCTAGGTTGTTTACTAAGTTTCTTTTGTGGGATTTTGGCACACTACTGTTGTAGTGAATGTATTGTCCGGTGAAAGTGGATTTTCTATGTATGGCCAGTGTCAAATCTCCGTTTGCTTCTCGAGTGAGTTTGATGTCAAGGAAGGGAAAACTGTCGTCTTTCTCTACCTCGAGAGTGAATTTGATGTCTGGATCGACTCCATTTGCTTGTTTGAGGATTTCGGAAGGGTCTGCTGCTTCTGAGATGAACAACAAGATATCATCTACATACCTTTTGTAGAGTGCGCACTGGTCAATTATACCTTTTAGGCTCGTTTTTTCCAGGTGATACATGTATTTATCTGCCAGGAGGGGTGCGATGCAACTTCCCATAGCTACACCATTGATCTGGCGGTAGTATATCCCTTCGAATGTAAATTGCACGCTTTTAGTACATGCTAATATGAGGTCTTTGATGTCATTGGTGTCTATAGGGAAGTCCAAAAACTCATTTTTGATGAGGTCACACAAGATCTCCGCTGTCTTATCCAGACATCACTTTGCAATACTGCGAGAATGACCTTTACATGCAAACACGCATACAAACAAACACAAACGCATACACACTCACCAACTAGCCAAAACAAGAAAAAGCAGTAAAAACGAGTCAGATTTGTTACCACTAGTATAATCAATTGAAAACCCAAAATGTATAAATATGTATGATTGTATAAGAGATGATTAGTATTCACGAAATAAATGGCCTTTATCCACTTTGTTATTTGTGTTTTCCTAATTATAAGAATATACATATATATATATATATATATATATATATATATATATATATATATATATATTGTATTTGTGGGTATGTGCTCATGTTAACCACCTATGTCTACAATGTTAGGCAGATATATTTTCAGCGTCAATGACTTAAAATTGTAATCACTTCTATAAACATTACTGACTAAATATAAATAAAACAGATCTCTGCGATAAACTATCAATTAGATAATAATTGAACGAATATTGCTCAGTTTCTATGTCACATCTTGAAAAAAAATGACTTTTCGTCTGTAGTTCTTACGTAAGGTATTTTTGCACAGTGTATTGGCAATTGTTTACGAAGTGTCCGACAATTGCCAATGGCGACAAGTAATTGTTCTTCAAAACAATGAACTAAGCAGATATTCACTGCCCAAAGTCCTATTTGTACTGCAATGAAAGCTGAATCAAGACTAATAATTTAAATATACTAAAACAACCTTTATCAACATGAAATCAAGTAAATTACTGCATACTGGGTACCGCATAGGCATTGTTTCACCAATTTTAGTTACGTATGGTGAAACTATTAAATATGAATACGATAATCTTTTACGAAAAAATATATTGCATAAGAAAGGATCTATTAATAAGAACAAAAGCACGAGGAGCGATAAAGATATCACAAAATCGACATCATATTTTACATTAGGATAAAGCTTACTTAGTAAAAGGGGTTTAAATAGGACCAGAAGGATATACCAAGTCAACAAGAACGAAATGTATAGTATCATCTAAACATGAGTTTCTTGCTTACTGGCAACTCACTAGTAGAGCAGGTACTACGTCCTTTACCCATTGTATATTTAGTCAAGAAATGTGGGACAGGAGGACAGTAGAATCTCCTATACGAATGTGTATTGAAGCATTAACGGACTTCACTCCCTTTAGTCTTCGACGATCCGACTTTAAAGCCAACGCACTATATATATATATATATATATATATATATATATATATATATATATGTAGTACTGATCCTGTAAATAGCACCAATACAATTGTTTTCAAGATTCCTATCCTGTACATGGAACCAACACAATGGTTTCCAAAATACCTTGGTTTAACATCGTACCAACACAATGATTCTCAAAATAACTAGAAGGTGCATGGTACCAGCATAATGGTTGCCAGTATACCTAGCATGAGCATAGCACTAACACAATGGTTTTCAAAATACCGAGTTCGCTCTGGGTACCCGAACAATTGACTTTGATTTTGGCTCATTCTGAGCACATTTTATTCCAATAAATTTATATACTCTGGACTTGATCAGCATAAATTATACCATTTCATGGTAATCATGACATAATTCAGTTGAAAATATAATATGTATAAATTTTTGGCTGAAGAGAACCTACAAAAATGAAATATGACTATTATGTATTTAAGTGATTGATATCGTGATTACCACGGAATGAGATAACTGATATCAATCGCGGCCAGATTGCACGGATTTTCTGTAGTAACATGTACTTTAGGTTTTGGTGAACTTTTTAGTCTAACATGACATCCATTGATTCGTTACCCGGTGCAGACTCGGTATTTTGCACAATATTGTGTTGGTATCAGGCTTTGTATATTGCGAACCACTGTGTTCATACCATTTAGAAGCTAGGTGTTTTGAAAGCCATAGTGTTTGTTACTTTCACAGGCTCGGTATATTATTTATAATGAGTTGGCTTTAAAGTCGCATTTTTGAAGACTTTATATCAAGTTAACTCCATTACTACTATAATACACGTTTGTTTAGGAGATTGTACCATCCATCTGTTCAAGATTTCTTGACAAAATATATTGTAGGTATATGTCATAGTATCAGCAACCTACTGGTGAGTCGTTAGTAAGGACCAAATGCATCATCATCATCATCATCATCATCATCATGACCAGCAACAAAAAAGCCATTAATAACTGATGTTTCACTGCCATATAATCGTAAGAAGAATTTAAAAATTAAATTTTGAAAAAAACGACAGAAATAATAATTTAGACCCAAACATTATTTGAGAGATTATTGAGAGGGATGTCTTAGTTACTATGAGTTTGTTTACCTGGATAACACACATGAGTTAGAAACTAAAACTCTTCACGACAGTATTATGACCAAGTCAGCTTTAAGGTAAGGCAAAATCGGCACTACAGTTTTTTTGCGGTTTTCATTGTATCACGTCATAAACACGACCAAACCTCGCAGCTAACTCTGCTCAACTAAGAATAGAAAGTTATGAAGATGATTCTACTAGAAATCTGCAACGAGATTTCCACTAAGTTTGACTTGATGCCAATCGGGCGCTGTTTGAAAAAACAGTGCTCTACTGTGCAATCTAATGGAGGGCATACGCAAAATGTGGCCGAGCCATTTGTTTTTCTAACGAGGAGCACTTGTTGCCACATCCAAAAATACGTATTCGGATGTTAGCGTTGGTTATTCGTTGGTGGCACGAAATAAATGCTGACTTTAATATATCATCTTGATACTATTTGAAATAATTCGTTACTCGATGCGCAATATCTTATATTCATTTACATACATATTAGCTCTCCGCAACAAACAGTACATAATTATATATTTATTTGAATGATGTCATGATTACCGCGAAATGTGATAAATGATATCGATAGAGTAACAGGTGTATAGAAGTATTTATAATTGCCAATTTTTGTAAAATTTAGCATGTCGTGAAATCTATTGTGTTGGTACCATGTACTGACACGGCAACATTAGTGTTGGTAACATACCGACACACAACGATAGTGTTGGTACCCTTTACAGGCTCAGTATATACTATACATAACGTGTTAGCTTTATAGGAAGTTAACTCCACCTTTGTTTGAATAGACATTGGTATAGGAGATTATAATGTCCAGTTGTCCCACAATTCTTGACAAAATATATAATGGATGTAGGGTGTAGTTGATGAGTCGCCATTAAGCACGATACACATGTGTACATGAGCAATTATCTTTCGTTCATGTTGACTGTGGTATATCATTCTGGTCCTATTTGAAAAAATTATTACGAACTATGCATTACATAATGCACAATTTCATATGTATTAATTTTCTGCAAAAAGCAATATATAATTGCCAATGTCAGTTGGCCGAATTTCCATGACCGCGCTTTAATGTTTGTAACATTTATGTCAAGGTCATGTGTTTCATCTCCTACACCTCCGAAGCCACGCTGTGAATTTACTTTTCAGTTATTTACATATGTATGTTCTTTGGCAGTCTTTCCTTCATGTGGATCTTATTTGGCAGTCTTTTCGACATTAGGTTCAAACTCGACTTTTTTTGCTTATCATTAAATTATAGACTCCTGTGCTACGTTGTGTAAATTATTAGTACTTTAGTTTGTAAGCTGTTTTTACTTCCTCAGAAGGAGTATATAAAAACCATTCCGCGGCCAATGTAACTTCTCGATTGAATCGCATAATCTTGCTCACCTGATTTTATTTAGGATTAACACTATCTCTTTCAATTATACTAGAAGCATATTTATTTTTGTCTTATAAACTAGGTTTTTTAGGTTAATCTTTTCCGCATAAACATTGTTGGGAGTTTCCCAGGTGTCATAGAAGTGTATTATTGTTATCTCGTTAAAATCAACTTTTTGATGCATATTCTTTCAGAGACACACCCATTCGAGTTGAAGATGCTGATTCTTTTAATAAACGATTTCCTACTTCAAAACAACTGCGTCATGACGTCAATTCAATTCTCTGAGGAAATAGTTTCAAGCGGTGTTGAGTTTATCGATTCATGGGATCAGGTGAGTGCTGTAAAGTGATAAAAATGTTTTAATTATTTCGACATTATGTATGAGCTTCAACTGCATTTACTTTTAATTCTATTTTACCATAGATAAAAGTATTTTCTAAGTTATTATGTACATTTCAAATGTATCGGTTATATGCTTTTTGTTTGATTTGAATCTAAATATAGTTGTTTGTGTATTGGGCTTTGCGTTAGTAGGTACAAGTAAGTTCAATCAAAGGCCAAAGAATACGCAAAAGTCAAAAAGAACAAAACATGTAATCTCATTGACTTGGCCATAATGGTGTTGTGGAGAGGTTTAGTTTGCCTCATTTCTGTGAGTTATCCTGATAAATTTACTCATAGTAGCAAGGTTTTCCTTCTCTCTCTACCCCTCTCCCTCTCTCGTAAATCTCAATAATAATTTGTCTAAATTCACTTATATACTTTTTTTCCACTCCTTATGGTTATATGGCAGTGAAACATTAGTCACTTGACTTTCCGCATAGTCATCGGTTAGAGCCGGTACTTTGGTTTGGAATCATGTTTCCTGCTCGTTGTGATGAGTAGCCCGAAGAAACGAAAAAGATACATCTGTAAAACATCTTAGTAGGCATGCCTTCTTCGTATTACTTTCTTTGACCTATTTTAACTTGTTACGTTGCGTGTATGATATTAACAAATTAATGTCAACATATTCACTAGACCGATGCGTAAAATTTCATCACATCCCCAATCATTGTCGTAAATTGCTTAGCTTGTTGTTGAATAACTCATTTGAAACAGCAGAATACAGATGGCTTCTAATTATTTAGGAAGAAGAGACTGATCACCGGCTTCTAATATTGACACACAGTCATATGGAAAATATACAGTCAGTCAGTTGAGTTTCGTACTGTGTAAAATATGAACCGACTCAGCGTCTAGACTATTTTTAATTAAATAAGCATAGTGTTTATGGTATAAATAAATGCTCATAGCTGTTTACGAGTTTTAAAGCGTAACATTATTTAGTTAAGCCAACTAGCTGAGTACAGCCATTCTAAACTCGATTAATAGTTGTGAGATTCTTAGTTAGGAAGAAAATTTTTCAACGAGATCATGGTTTAATACTTATTTGGAAATTTGTCAAAAGAAATAGCCAGTATCAGAAGTAAAAGTATTACAAATAGAGATGTATGATGCGTTGATTGGCTTTCCAGTGTGCTTATACCCTTAAAAGTCTCTTTATTCAGACTCAGACAGGTAGGATTTTTTGTCATTCAGAGGCTATTGTTACGATAATCTAGTGGTTTAATAAATTGACTAATAATCACTGTATTACAGGTACAGTTACTCAAACGGACAGGTAGGATTTTTTGTCATTCAGAGGCTACTGTTATGATAAGCTAGTGGTTAAATAAATAGACTAATAATCATTGTTTTACAGGTTCAGTTACTCAAACGGACAAAAATGGAGACCTAATACTCCGATGATCCTGACATTAATTGGTCAAATAAACCAAGACTGCGTACTAAATGAAGCTTTGGGACAACTGGGTATTGTATGGCGAAACATATGTTCAGGCACGTTGAAGATAGCTTCGCCAAGAATTTCTCATTTTTATTCACTAAAAGTCCTTGATTTCAGTCATTTAAAAAAATGTTTTTTATTTAAATCAAGTTTGCAATCTTAATGTAAACACCAGTTTCATTATTTAATTACATTTTTCAGTACAAATTAAGCTTCGAATATAGTTTAAAAGAAACTCATCAAGTAGACCGGTTTCATTCTTATTGGGAACACTTCACGTACTGTTTACGAGATTTAAAAAAAAGATTTAGCTTTGTATAACCGATATAGGTTTGAAATATAGATCCATAGGAAGCGTATTCTGGAAGTTTGCTTCCGTTGCATTGTATTACCTTTCAAATGGTGTCCGTTAACACCTTTAAGAGAAGTTTTTTTGAATATTTTTCTGTTTATTGAGAGAGATTAGAATAGAATATTTTTTTATATAAACCACTCATGTTCCATCAAATAAATAACAGTATCAGAATATGTGCAATAGATAGAATACATCACATCATATAAAAAAGTACGCCTCAATAATTTTTTATAGGTTTTATCAACACATGTACATCCTGCAGTAATATCACTACGTATGCAATATCAAATTTTGATACAATTTTTATAATGAAGACAAAAAACAGTCTTTTTAATGAAATAATTAATTAATGATATAAATACTAATAGAGTTTTCATCGAGGCTCTCTGACCCGATAATTGGAAAGATTAAATTAAATTTCGAGTGCATAATTACGCATAAGTGAGAACCATGACTAAAAAATTTTTATTAATAATAATAGCTAATATGATAATATAATGCATAGCTTTTCCAATATAATAATACAGATGGTAGATACAAAAAAATCACATATATCTGTGCCTTTTGTTTAACCACGATAAAGTATCGTCATAGTCAAAATTCAAATGATCAGTAGGATCGTACATTTTTTCTATTTCAGTACATAAAGACATCTTAAACTGAGGCGTTTCTCTAAGCCATTTTATCAATTATTTGTAAATTTTATAAATTATTGAAAAAGAAAATATCTTTCCCGCAATATTTTACACTAAAAGAGGAAAGATCGTCAAATTTACAGACCTAGTTCCTACTCAATGAATCTTTCTTTTTGGATTATAATGGAATAATTTTATACAATAGCACAGCCTCCGAAACCATAAAGTTTACAATAATACGGACTGTAATCTTTGGACAGTTTCTAGCTTTTTTGACAAACCTTTTTTCATTGAGTTCTAAGTAACGGCGGCATACTCCATTATCGGCCAAATACAAACAATATATATATATATATATATATATATATATATATATATATATATATATATTTGTAATTGTATACCATTCGATAAGATATTTCTCTTCATTACCACCCATCTTTTCTTATCACAGCTAAATATTCTTTCAACATGTTTCTCAGCAGATGCTGTACATTGAATAGTTATGCCTAAATCCTTGACTTCTTGCTGATGTTTGATCTCAAATACATTGTTAATCACAGCATCATGGAAATAAACATAATTAAATAACTGAGTTTTAATGCTTTCGTTTTTTACCGTATAATATCAACCGTAATGTTACTAAATATAACAATTATTTATAACTGTAAATTAAATCACGTTTAAAGGATTGAAATTAGCAGAAATTTCATTATTTTGCTTACAGTTCAACTAAGATGATGGCTTTTAGTTATACCAATTTTTGGCTGTTTGATCGGCGGGCTCTAACTAAGCCCACCTACAACGAAAGCAAGACTCTTGCCTGTAATACCAAGATACAGTTGTTCTATCTCATTTAGTGTTTTGAGTTTGATGCAACTGCTTGGATAAAATATTGTATTACGTGAGGTAATGAGGTAAGATAATGGTTGCTAGACGCGGACAAATTTCGGTTCATGAATGAACGTTTATGTGCTAACGCCTTGAAACCAGATGCGACGAGCTGATTGTGTCCACTAGCCCCGGGCGACCAACCGCCTAAAATAAGCAAATCAAAATCTCAATAGTGTACTAAGCACCATGATTGTGTGACTTGGTGTTATTTTGTAGACCACACATGACGAAGACTGTTAATTTTAGGTAGATGGCAGTGAAGCATTACCTTGTAAATGCTCTTGCATTGCTGCTTATGACATGGATAATGGGGACGATGTTGATAATGATGATGAGGACGCTGATGATGATGATGATGATGATGATGATGATGATATGATGATATGATGATGATGATGATGATGATGATGATGATGATGATGATGATGATGATGGTAATGCTGCTGCTGATAGTGATGGTGGTGATAATAATAATGATGTTAATGACTAAATGTGTATGTGGTAGTGCCATGCGAATGCTTCAATATGGGATTGGTGCTAATTGCTTGCTTGTCAATTTTGTTTAAATAATGCTCATTATGATTGTTGACATTATTTGTTCACTCGCAAAAACGGAAATTTAAACAAAACGAAACCACCGACATCAGTGAACTGGAAATATCTGTCACGCATTTATATATTTTTATTTCCGCACACACTTCAGTCTTGGCTTCACTCTCATTAAAATTAACGTGAAGCGTGCACATATTACACTTTTCGTGACATTATGCTTAATTTCGGAAATTTCAATACAACATTTTTGAGAATTTTGCGAAACACATCAAAACAGTTTTATTGGTTAGATTATTGGTGCGATTAGACTGGCTTAATAGAAGACCATTTTTATTTTCGACGTTTTACCAGCCTCGAAATTCTTTTTAATAGAAAGCAGTGATAATTAGGAGACTGCTTTTAACTAGAGATACATTGGTAACTTGCTGAATTTCGCAGAATAAATTTATTAAAAAAGTAAAACATAGCGGTATCAAATAAATTTTGGCTCTATTTCGCAGGTATTTATAAGCATTTCATTACAACACGAGATTTTCAGTTATCTAAAACAGTAGACATGGCATAGTTAATAGCAGGTTAGCTCATAAATGACGCATATAAGGATAAGCTATCTTCGGCATGAAGAGAACCCACCATCCCATTTTTGTAAGGTTATTGTGTTATCTGGAAGTTCATAGGTAAAACGCCGTCACTGCACCCAAAACAAACAGTATAATTTATTAAAGTGTTGGTAATAAAGCACAATATTATATTAGACTTAGGCGTACTCGATCGATTTTTAAGCAAAATATGACATATATGGTGTGCTGTTAGAGGTCTACCACTGTGCATCAACTTTTCATCCTGATGACTTTAAGTGTGTTCCAGGTCCTATATAAACTACAAGTTACGCGAGGCCTCATCTGCAAACGCATATTTGTTAGTTCTTACGCTGTATTTGAACAATTTTAAATACGGTCTTGTGAAACAAAAACGTTTTGGCAATTCGCGAAACTGAAATCCAGTATTATTAGACAGTATCCTAATTGGACAAGCAACAATTTAACAATAATTGATTGCGCGGGTGGTGGTAACAATTCTTTAAATCAAGTTTGCGAGCTTGAAGTAAACACCAATCCCATTGTATTTAACCAGTCGTCGAACAACATAACAAAACTACCGCCAGCCGCAACACACTGACGCGTTTCGACCTTCCATGATCATCATCAGAGTACGACGGCAAACTGACTATCGAGGATCAAACCACATTGAATATATATGGAAATCAAATTTAGATATGCGGCTCTCACCTCTAGCAGCATATCTAAATTTGATTTCCATATATATTCAATGCGGTTTGATCCTCGATAGTCAGTTTGCCGTCGTACTCTGATGATGATCATGGAAGGTCGAAACGCGTCAGTGCGTTACGGCTGGCGGTAGTCTTGTTATGTTGTTCGACGACTGGTTAAATACAATGGGATTGGTGGTTACTTCAAGCTCGCAAACTTTATTTAAAGAATTGTTACCACCACCCGCGCAAACAATTATTGTTAAATTGTATTGCTTATATATGTATATGTGGCGAAAGCTGCAAACAGTTAATGTTCGTGACTGCATAAAAATTGTGCAGCCGACATTTCCAGTCAAGTTCAATGTATGCGAGACTGCTAGAGGTGAGAACCGCCTATCTAAATTTGATTCCATATATATTCAATGCGGTTTGAACCTCGACAGTCAGTTTGCCGTCGTACTCTGATGATGATCATGGAAGGTCGAAACGCGTCAGTGCGTTTCAGCTGGCGGTAGTTTTGTTATGTTGTTCGACGACTGGTTAAATACAATGGGATTGGTCTTTACTTCAAGCTCGCAAACTTCATTTAAATAATTGGACAAGCAACAGTTAATTAAGCTTTTCCTGACTGACTTGTTAGTTTTCTGAAGGTGTATGGATTTGCTGGAGTAACAGTTGTTCCGAAATAGCTGTAATTCGAAATTTTGATCTCCACTGTGTTGGTTCCATGTAGCTTTTCGGAAACTATAGTATTGGTATCTGGTTCTGGCAGGATAGCAATAGTGTTGGTACCATTTACAGGCTTGGTATGTCTATATTACATATAGATAGTCGGCTGTAATGTCACATTGTCGAAGACCTTATATGAAGTTAGCTTCACTACTGCAGGTTTAAAAATTCGTATGGGAGATTGTACTGTCCTACTTTCCCCCATTCCTTACCAAAATATATATTGGGTTTAGAGCGTAAAACCGGCTCCTACTGATGAATTGCCAGTAAGCACGAAACAAATTTGCACGAGATTATGCGTTCCGTTCATGCTGTCTTTGTTTTATCCTTCTGGTCGTGTTTAAACTAATTTTTTTACAAAGTGCGCAACACCTAATTCACAATTTTAATTAATCCTATTTGAAACAGGTTTTCAGATTTAAAATCGAAACCTATTTTATTTGATTTTCTAAGGCAAACAAAATTGCAAAACAAGTATCACTCTCAATTACTAACGCATTTCTACCTTCCATGGTCATCATCAGAGCCTAAAAGAAATCTGATTAACGAGAATCGAACCAAATTTTTTATATAAAGGATGGAGAATTAAAATACTGCACTTAACACTAGTGGGTTCGCGTACAATGTACTTGACTGAAATGTTGGCTACTCAATTTCCATGCAGCCACGAACATAAATTCTTTGTACTAGTACCTGCGACTGTACGTAGTTTGGTTGTTTGACAAATATCCTTTGAATTTTTGCGGGGTGCCAGCTTCATATTTTTCAATGCCGCGTTTTGCGTACGCGGGATGTAGCTTTGAATTAACAGTTTCACAATGATCCGATTGATCACAATTTCCACGTATGCATCTGTTTTGTCTTCGATCAGGCTGGGTGCGTAATCACGCAATTCCAATGATTAGTATGAACAAAGTTGAAGCCTTCGGAATATAAGGACGAATACGTACCCAGCATGATCGAAGACAAATCAGAGGAATACGTGGAGAGGTTAATCAATTGGATCTTTGTGAAACTGTTAGTGCAAAGCTACAACCCGCGTACGCAAAACGCGGAATTGCAAAAGATTTTGGTTGTTTTTCAAGTGTTTACAGAAGCGATATTGGAGCTTACCTGCATTCCAAACACTTAATTTAAATATTCTTTATTATAAAACTTGCAATCTGTGATTGCACGTGTGAATAAAACGTAACTGAACTTTTCATCTAGGCGGGCCGGAAGCCTGATTAGTCTTAAATTAAGGCAACTATGATAAAATAAATTGAATAAATAAATTCTACGGTAATGAGTGCATTACCTCAGGAAGAAATACATCGACTATTTTTGCGTGGCTTATTTAATTTCTTAAAAATCCACAAATCGTAACTGTATTTATCCAGAAAACACACAAATGCTATTATTTGTGCACCAGGACATTCTTCACTAATTCTGTAAATGACAACAAATCTGGACACGAATGATGCAATAATTGTTAAACTTTCTTTTAAGATTTACTCAAAACTAACATTAATAAATGCATACAATTAAAAAAACTGATTTAGCTCGGTCTTAGCCTGGCGGAACCGCTTAATCTGGTCAGTCTTCTTCGACGGATTTGGCATCAGTCGGATGCTGACTTGCTGGTCTCTGATTCTGACGTAAAATTAAAAACTACATCATTTGAAAACTGTTGTCCAAAGTCTTTGAATGAGGAAAATATATTTAAGCTTGGATTTGAGAATATCGATAAGAAGTTTGATCGGGCGGGAATAGTGGAGGAATTGAATGAGACGACAGGCGTGTGTAGTCCTTTTGGCTCGCGGCTTGAAGCTGGATCCGATCTTCAAGACAGTTTTACTTATGCATTTAAATGTGCCAATAACGAACCCAAACTATCAAAAAGTGATCCATTTGTGTACAGTCGAAGCAAAACGCTGAAGAAAGCATTGTCTCAGAGTTTGAACCGCCTAAGGTATTCTGAACTTTCGCGGAATCAGGAGATCGCCTGCCAGACAGACATCGACAGATGGCAAATTGAAACCACTCTCAAGAGGACGGATAAACTAAACGTTAAGGTAAAAACAGCTGTCTTTGATTTGCACAAATTTATAATTGTCTACTTATTTGGCTAATATATTCTTGACATAAAAATGTTTATTCGACACGAGATCAACGACACTTCAATAATTCAATAGCTTTTACATTTTAACTCCAAACCTCTGCAGAAAATTTGTTTATTTGTAAACAAACAAATTTGTATTTATGGCGTTCCGAATATGTTATTGTTAAAAGTCAAATATTTAACGAATATTTATTATTATTATAATCAGGTTGCGGTCTTGATATAAACACCTGACCCATTAATTACTTACATATGTCAGTATAAACTAAGAATTGTATAGTGTAGAAAAGGCAATTCATCCAGTAGACCGGTTTCGTCCTTATTGGGAACTCATCAAGTACTGGCCAGAATTTGCCGCGGACAGGATACGAACCTGGGCACGTCTGCTTCGGAATCTGGTGCTCTAACCACTGAGCTATCCTGCCGCACACTACACTACACACAATTTTCAGTTATATACTAACTAATGTAACTTGGTTAGTCAATTTTTCCTTTAGGTGGAGCTCATATGGCATCCATTTAGACCCAAAGTTCCAACTAACCATGCCCAATCTGTCATTACTGAACAGACACCACATTACATGGGGAAATGGTATTGAAATGAACATTTATATAATTAAACGAACATTGGTTGCGCGGGTGGTGATAACAATTATTATAATCAAGGTTGCGGTCTTGATATAAACACCTGACCCATTAATTACTTACATATGTCAGTATAAACTAAGAATTGTATAGTGTAGAAAAGGCAATTCATCCAGTAGACCGGTTTCGTCCTTATTGGGAACTCATCAAGTACTGGCCAGAATTTGCCGCGGACAGGATACGAACCTGGGCACGTCTGCTTCGGAATCTGGTGCTCTAACCACTGAGCTATCCTGCCGCACACTACACTACACACAATTTTCAGTTATATACTAACTAATGTAACTTGGTTAGTCAATTTTTCCTTTAGGTGGAGCTCATATGGCATCCATTTAGACCCAAAGTTCCAACTAACCATGCCCAATCTGTCATTACTGAACAGACACCACATTACATGGGGAAATGGTATTGAAATGAACATTTATATAATTAAACGAACATTGGTTGCGCGGGTGGTGATAACAATTATTATAATCAAGGTTGCGGTCTTGATATAAACACCTGACCCATTAATTACTTACATATGTCAGTATAAACTAAGAATTGTATAGTGTAGAAAAGGCAATTCATCCAGTAGACCGGTTTCGTCCTTATTGGGAACTCATCAAGTACTGGCCAGAATTTGCCGCGGACAGGATACGAACCTGGGCACGTCTGCTTCGGAATCTGGTGCTCTAACCACTGAGCTATCCTGCCGCACACTACACTACACACAATTTTCAGTTATATACTAACTAATGTAACTTGGTTAGTCAATTTTTCCTTTAGGTGGAGCTCATATGGCATCCATTTAGACCCAAAGTTCCAACTAACCATGCCCAATCTGTCATTACTGAACAGACACCACATTACATGGGGAAATGGTATTGAAATGAACATTTATATAATTAAACGAACATTGGTTGCGCGGGTGGTGATAACAATTATTATAATCAAGGTTGCGGTCTTGATATAAACACCTGACCCATTAATTACTTACATATGTCAGTATAAACTAAGAATTGTATAGTGTAGAAAAGGCAATTCATCCAGTAGACCGGTTTCGTCCTTATTGGGAACTCATCAAGTACTGGCCAGAATTTGCCGCGGACAGGATACGAACCTGGGCACGTCTGCTTCGGAATCTGGTGCTCTAACCACTGAGCTATCCTGCCGCACACTACACTACACACAATTTTCAGTTATATACTAACTAATGTAACTTGGTTAGTCAATTTTTCCTTTAGGTGGAGCTCATATGGCATCCATTTAGACCCAAAGTTCCAACTAACCATGACCAATCTGTCATTACTGAACAGACACCACATTACATGGGGAAATGGTATTGAAATGAACATTTATATAATTAAACGAACATTGGTTGCGCGGGTGGTGATAACAATTATTATAATCAAGGTTGCGGTCTTGATATAAACACCTGACCCATTAATTACTTACATATGTCAGTATAAACTAAGAATTGTATAGTGTAGAAAAGGCAATTCATCCAGTAGACCGGTTTCGTCCTTATTGGGAACTCATCAAGTACTGGCCAGAATTTGCCGCGGACAGGATACGAACCTGGGCACGTCTGCTTCGGAATAACGAATAGCATCTAAAACTAAGTGTACATACTTATGTAAATATATACATGCATGCATGCATGCATATGTTATTTACCAATTAGATAAGCAATTAATAAATGACATACTAGAGATAATTACAGTGAGAATTTAAAATGATCAACTATCATTTCGATTGAAATAGAGCTTTTCAATACGAATGACGTATTTAGGAAGCGTAAATCATCGTAAATCTAGTGTGCACAGTTGTATGATAAATGACGTCAGCAAGAAATACTGCCATGACTAACAGAAGTGTGCATGCTGTCACTGTACGCGGGTTTTTAGGCCTTCATTTCTTTTGCCTTCAAAAATTGCTAACATGGTTCGCATAAACCGATTCATTTTTTTAATATTCGACAACGAATATAATAATGCAATAAACGATTTTATGTCTAATAGCTATTCTAGACAATTAATTGAATCAATTATTAAAAGGGGAAGTAAACAGAAACTGATGTATTTCGGGCCAAAAAAGATAGCAGCCTACCTGAACGTCCCATTTAAGGAGGGGGGTGCAGTTTCCAGAACGGCAAAAATGTAAGTTGAAGCGGCATTATCACGTACATTTAATGCAGCTAAACTATGAGTTTTGTTTAAGACAACACACTTTAGTTAATCAGCAATCAAAGAGAAACAGACGTTAATGTCGATATCAAATATTATTTACCAATATGCATGCGCAAGTTGTCGATCAACTTACGTAGGCCGATCGACCAGACGGTTAATTACTCGAATGAGAGAACATTGTAACTTAAACGCCTGTTTTAAATCAAATGGTGAATACACGTCTGCAATTGCGCAACACATCGTTGAAGCCTCACACGTATGTTCTCCAGACGTAGCATTTAAAAAGTTACTAAATTCAATAATAGAATGGAGTTAGCCACATACGAAGCTTTATGGATAAACAGATTGCAGCCGGATTTATGCAAGCAGAAGAAGCATGTTCAGGCATTGAGCTTGAACTGGAGGTGATGCACGAAATTGATTGGTTGTTCCCTTATTTCACACTCTCTCCATGTTTACAGTTTTCTATCTTGTTTTGCCTTTCAATGTATATATATAAAGAGATGTTAATTTGTAGATACTTGAGAAGAAAAGGAAAGAGAAACGATTCCTGTATCTGATAAAATATCTTTTTCTTTTGCACATGGAAAGGGTAATATGAAAAATGTACCAATTCTCCGCAGCAAAATTATACAAGTATTATATTTTCCAGAGTGATTTAATAATTATCACGAAATAGGATAACGCGTACCGATCGAGGCCAGAGCGATACACTCGACATGAATCCGAGTCTATTACTGCTAGAAAAACGTGTGCATATAGAAGAATAAAGCGCCAAACTGTTACACATTTCTTAACCAACTATATAGTGGCTTTTGGGCGTAGTGCCGTCGCTTACTGATGAGTCGACCGAAACTGCGTAACGCTTGAAATTATACCTTTTGTTCGCGTTGACTTTGGCGCATCATTTTGCCTGCATTTGAGCTTACCTTGTAGACATGCGGGCAAACGAGTGTTTAAGAGCGCACTGACTTACTGCTCTTTCCTACTGATCTGTTCGCTGCTATAACGTTCATGGTCCTTATGATCATAATGACTGTATTCTGACATGCCTTTTAATATTTAACGTTTTCTTAATCTTCCTTCCTTGCATATTTTGGCATAAAGACTATTTTAATGTAATTGAAAGTTAACCTTGTTACGCTGCGATGGAAGAAGATTAAGTTGAAAGTAATTATGTTTTTAATTAAATACTGCTGCTTGCCAGACCTCTGAGACACTACTTTGGATGGCTGGCTGGAATAAGAGAAAAGGTCAACCAGGAACAATGATGTTCAGTATCTTCTGCTGCACAAAAAATTTGCATTCTGTGATCATTTGGCCAACTCTTTATCATAGTAATACGTCTATAGTTGAATTTAAGTTCTTCAAACTGTCAGAACAGTTCATCTAAATTGGCTAATACCAATGCTTCTAAGTTGTTCATATCGCAATTCGAGTCGAAATACGAGTAAATAGCTTCCTCTTATCAATTGAGATCGCAAGGTGAAAACGGTCATTTATTCCTAGTTTCAACTGTAGCATTGCTTGACATAACGGATAATTAGCTTCTCTATAACAAATAAAGATTGCAAGGGCTAACTGGTTACCGGTTTCTCCGTTTTAAACTGAGATTGCATTGATGAACGTTGATAAGCTTCCCTATTGTAAAATAAGATCGTAATGAAGAAGGGGTAGTTATCTTCCTCGTTTTAACCAAAGATTGCAGAGAAGGACGGGTAGTTAGCATCCATGATTTTAAATTAACGGTGATGTATCCAGATCCCACAATCTTTCGGATGTACAATGTAACATTAATTGAATATTCGATGTGTGGTCATATTGTTCCTATCGCGGGCTGTTGTAGTGGCATCACCCGTGTTTCCTTGGCATTGTCGTCATTGTAGTGTTCAACGTTTTTTGGTGCACCTCATTTTCTCTTATTTCATTATCCATTAGCCGACTCGTCTTGAAAGTCGGCATCTATATTTTAGTTTAAGTCCCTGCAGCTGTTTTTTCAATTCATTTAAATTTGCTAATACCAATGCTTCCCAGTTGTTCATGTCAGGAAGTCGACACCGAGAATTTAGAACCTTATTCGGATTTATGGCGAATATAAAAAGACTGTGTCGGTTTATGCAATTTTTGAAGGCAATAGAAATGAAAGCCAAAAGAACCGCGTACAAGGACAGCATGCATACTTCTGCAAATTGTGACCATATTTTTTTCTAACTTAATTTATTATACAATCGTGCACATTAGATTTATGATGATGTATTCTTCCTGAATAGGTCATTCCTATTTTAGAATTCTAATTAAATCGAAATGATCTATTTAAATGCAAATATTGATGCTAGTTGAGCACTTTAAATTATTACCATATTTAATTTATTAACGGCTTATCTAATTAATGACTAACATATTTTAAAGTTTTAATTTTTTTAGTACTGAATAAATAGTGCACTCAGAACAATTTCTAGCTGAACGACTAGAGTCAACTTTTGGTCGGATAGTATTGATTGAGTAATTGGTCACTTTATCACGCAGTGCTTACTGCATGAGAAAATCCTGAATGTGCAAAAATCTTTTGTTAACTAACAACAGTCGAGTTCCAGTGAAGATATGTGTAGTATCCAACGTTTTCTGTTGTGTAGCATGCGGCAGGGTGACTCAGTATTTAGTGCAACATATTCCGAACCAGACGTGCCTAAGTTCGAGTCCTGTTCGCGGCAAATTCAGAACAGTACAAGACGAGTTCCCAATAATTACGAAGCCGGTCTATTGGATGAATTGCCTTGTATTAATTATACAATGCTTAGCTTATACTGACAACTGTATATATATAATGGGACTTATGTTTACATCAAGATTGCAACCTTGATTTAGTTAATTGTTATCACCCCCGGCTCAACCAATGGTCGTTTAATTATACAACCGTTCTATTTAATACTATTTCCACAAGTAGCGTGGCGTTTCTTCTGTAATGACAGATTGGGAGTGGTTAGTTGAATTGAGATACCATATAGGATCCACTTAAAGGAAAGGCCAACCAAGAAACATTAATAAGTAAATAACTAAAAATTGTAGGAAGCATGCGGCAGTTGTGACTTAATTGGATTAAGCACATAAATTAAAAACAACGGCAAAAACGGGAAGCCGAGAAACACACATGCTTTGACACACACACACATTATTATATATATATATATATATATATATATATATATATATATATACATGCTTACATGCACATGTTCAGACCAACTCACGAGTTTATACTGAAATCAATTATGAACCTCTTGTTTATTTATCTGAAGGATAAGGATTTTGTATACAATAGCTTGGGCAGTGCATAATTAATTTTTGTTTTTTGCTTGGAAAATACATGTAAATTGCCTGATTTGAAGTGTGATTTTTATAAAAAATGTTTTCAGTTATTGCGCAAATGTTACGACCTTTGCCAGCTGTTTTTAGTTTGAAATGCCCTTGATTTCGCTTCCTTAGTAATCAGCTAGTACAGCCTACATAGCTCAGTGAGTAGATATAGTTTATTTATTAATAAACAATGCTAGACTGTTCGATTTT
This sequence comes from Eudiplozoon nipponicum, assembly GCA_029291075.1. Taxonomy (NCBI): domain Eukaryota; kingdom Metazoa; phylum Platyhelminthes; class Monogenea; order Mazocraeidea; family Diplozoidae; genus Eudiplozoon; species Eudiplozoon nipponicum. Next base: position 40,000 of record JAQBSW010001855.1, on the reverse strand, counting down.
CGTAATTTTGCTATTTGCATGTAAAACAGGCGTTTTGTGTACAAATTACATCATGAAGGTATTAGGGGTATTCAAGAATTCACTGCTACTTCAAATCCTTCAAGAAACTTTTTGGATGTTGCAATTTCGTCAAAAGATATATCGGTCTATATTGTCTTTTTGTGTATGACATTGATTTATTGCGTTTTTGGAGTTATTTGTTCTCTATGTTTGGCTAAACAAATCTTTCGTGATATCTGTTTTCTACAAAGATTGTTTTGATATGAAATTTAAAAAAGATAGATTTTATTTAATTCGTGGCATAACTTGCGTATAAAATTTATCTTTTGTGGAATTGGGAGGGTGTTGTGACAATGTGTTTACTGTCCAATTCATATCTCCTCATATATTTTCTTTTTTAAGCTATCATCTTCATGTCTAAATTTAAATACGCCAAGAAAAGACAGTGCGTTAAATGGAGTGTTTTTACGCTCGCAAGTAAATTTAATATCATTTGTTTCTTCAACTTAATTTATGACTGAAATTGTCATCAACATACCTCAGATAACAATTCTTTACATCAAGTTTGCAAGTTTGAAATATGCATCAGTTCCACTGTACTTAACAAGTAACACAAATTGACAAAACTACCGCCAGTCTCACGTACTAACACGTTTCGAACTTCCATGATAATCATCAGAGTACGATGGCAAACTGACTAGCGAGCGTCAAATCACGAGGAATATATATCGAAAGGAAATTTAGATATGCGTCTCTCATCTCAGGTAGTCTCTGTGTTTGACTGGAAATATTGGCTGTAAAATTACTATGCAGTAATGAACATTAACTTCTAGCAGCTTTCAAACAAACATTGATTGCGCGGGTGATGATAAAAATTCTTTAAATCAAGTTTGCGAGCTTTGACAGCATCTATGGAAAAATGGGTGTGTGGGTAGAAGAATAATTTTATTCCTGTTTCCTGTTTATAATAAATACCATTCCAATAAACTTATTATATAAACGAGCATTGGTTGCGCAGGCGGTGATAACAATTACTGTAATCAAGGTTGCGATCTTGATATATGCACCTGACCCATTAATTAATTACATATGTCAGTATAAACTAAGTATTGTATAGTGTATTAGTAGACTGGTTTCGTCCTTATTGGGAAACTTATTACTTATCGTAAACACAGTAACTCGAGGTGATTTCACTATAACTAACGATCATTATAAACGAAAGGAAATCGCAGTTCTCATTTAACCCAGCACATATTTGCAGTTTTATTTATTTGAGGCTAGATGCAGTACTAACCTTGCTACTTTTAAAGAGCTATGGAGATCAAATTTGATCAATTGTCTTTACATTTTCACATGATGGTCAAAAATCAACTGCTGACATACGTTATTGCAGTTGCTTTATATTTCTATCTCTTATTTACAACCTGACACTGTGTTGCATTAGTGGATTTGGTCTATAGTTTGCAATTCAAACAGAACAGGTACCAACAATGCTTACACATATTAAACTTACCTAAAAGCCAAATCGCTGCATGCTGTTCTGTACGCACACGTGTTTTAAATTTTTTAGATAAAATAAGTTAACCTACAAGAGTGTTGGCAACAATAAATTTGAGTGTGTTTGTGAGCGTGTGTAATCAATTAAGAAAATAACAAAGTCATACGTGACTTTACAAGCACTTCCTATAACCATGTAATGGAAAATTCCTCAAATGTGTTGCGAGAAATAGAATGTCGATCTCATTTTTTGCGTCTAGTAGAACACTGTGCTAGTGCGTACAACACAAATGTTTTTATTTCATAGGATATCTAAATAATTATGCAAATATGTACGCTTTTAGTGGATAATTATTGGAATACATAAATATTAAAACGCTGACCCAAACACACAAAAATAAATAAATAAATAAATAAATAATTATGTTGTTTGTTTGTATGTATGTATGTCTGTGTGTGTTTGTGTGTGTGTTTTTAGAAACTTGTGCTCACAGTTTTTTCAAAAACAGGAAATCGATTTTTACTTGGTTCTATATTTGTTCCAGTTAATTCATAGCAGTTATAAAAAATGAAACTTTGTTTAAATTTTTTTAAAATTTAGTGTGCTATTTTTAAAGTTATAAAATAAACACGGTTATATACCAAACAGATTTCTCTGCGTAGTGGGTGCAAGTTTATATATTAAAAGTAGTCTTTTAATGCGTTGGTGATTTTACACATAGTTTTCAATGATACATAGCACTGCTAGCCATATTAGAGAATAAAATATTTGAACTGGTTACCAACATTGAAATTAGTAGTAAATTCGTAATAATTCATTACAAAAGAAATACACACTTATACACAAACTGAAAAGATGATAGACTTTCTATTCGTGAAATTTCAATAAAAATGTTTGCACAAGTATAACTATACAGAACCGTTAACGACGCATTAAGTTTACACAATTTTTTTTCAAATGGATGAATAAAACGTTTTTGCAGGTTATATTTTACATGCAACATGCGTGATTGGTTGATCGTGGGTGATTACTTATGAATACCTGCTGTTTCTGTTTTTTTCTTGTTATCTGACATCTGATTATTCATTTTGTACACAAAGGTTGCTTAGCTGGGCTCAGCATGACATTTTTTGAAGGTGTGGATTTACTTCGTATTTGATGTAATATTTGGGCTCCTGCTGTATGAGCTTCCTTCACGGATTTTCTTGCTCATTCCGGTAGACTACAGAGTTAATTGCTTTTGGAGTGAAAATAATAGACCGTCTAGACAACAAGAAATCTAAATAAAAATTTATTGTAATCTATTAAACGAGTGTGCTCTATTTAATTAATTTTTGAAGGCAATAGTATATTTTATTTAGGTTATTTAAATTTTGAGGCAATATACATGTTTATTACGGTGCAAAATGTAGGGCAAATTGATTTATTTAGGTTTTGTGTACAAAAATATGTCATAACTTAATAATTTTCTGAGCGGTGTTTAGAATCAAAGTTATTGGATGTTATTAAAATAAAAATAGAGGAATCTAATTGTTGAACAGTAGGAAACGGTGGAAAAAAGATAACCTTTAGGCGTTCAGAAAAATATACAAAGTGTTGATGAATGTTACAAAAAACTTTGAAGCAAAAGATCTATAAAAGGATTTTGATAAATGAAATATTAAAACTGGATTCCGGACCAACTCTGAAGCCCTTTTGTCCTACTATTCCAGTGCAGTTGTCCATTATCCTTGAATGGAAAACTACTATTTGTAGTAAAACTATGTGCTGCAGAATGGTTTTAGAGTAGTAATGTTATTATTGGCTTACAATGACAAATTTCTATAACGATTCAATTAAAAAAGTCAACCGAAACGAATTTAATGCACAAGGAAATAAGGCAAAGATATATAGAATTAATGAATAATATGAGAAAAGTTGCTGAGAATCAAATTTTAACAGAAAGACTGGTAGGAGTCATTAGATCTCGTAAAACCGATACAGGTATATAACTTCATACACATCATTTTATTCCATTAACTGATATTCCTAATTTAATCTATATATATACATATATATATATATATATATATATATATATATATATATGATGTCCATTCCTTTTAATTTAACAGTATTCTTATAATTAGGAAAACACAAATAACAAAGTGGATAAAGACCATTTATTTCGTGAATACTAATCATCTCTTATACAATCATACATATTTTATACATTTTGGGTTTTCAATTGATTATGCTAGTGGTAACAAATCTGACTCGTTTTTACTGCTGTTTCTTGTTTTGGCTAGTTGGTGAGTGTGTATGTGTTTGTGTTTGTGTGTTTGCGTGTTTGCGTGTTTGCATGTAAAGGTCATTCTCGCAGTATTGCAAAGTGATGTGTGAGATCTGGTCATTATTGTTTTGATAGCTTGAGAATTAACCATTTGTGCGCATTGTTCACTGTTACATATACAAGTGTTATTTTTCCCAGTATAGTTGATCGTTTCACCTCGTTGCGCAAAGTTGTCGTTTTCACGTGGTAACAACGCCAGTGTGGATTGCAGCGTTAAACGCTCACATTGTTTGGAGACTTCTGTCATCGTATGCGCCTCTGTTATTTCCACTTCAGTTTGTTGCCAATCCGATTGTTTGTTTGTTGATTCTAGTCGAGGGCCTGTTTGTTCTTGGCTGGATACTAGTAGATTGTTGTCGATAAGACTATCATGTTGATGAAACTTTTGAATATTAAGGTCAGGTGCTTTTTGTTTTATGCAAACACGCATATACACAAACACAAATGCATACACACTCACCAACTAGCCAAAACAAGAAACAGCAGTAAAAACGAGTCAGATTTGTTACCACTAGCATAATCAATTAAAAACCCACAATGTATAAATATGTATGATTGTATAAGAGGTGATTAGTATTCACGAAATAAATGGCTTATCCACTTTTGTTATTTGTGTTTTCCTAATTATAAGAATATATATATATATATATATATATATATATATATATATATATATATATATATATATATATATATATATATATATATATATAGTTGAGACTAATTTTAATTTCAAGCAAGAACTCTACAAATGTACGACTCTACCCATGCAAAAAACATCAAATGTACCTTCAGACATAGAGAGAAACACTTTACACCATTGATGACTGACTCTAAAGAAAATAATGAACTTTTGGAATAATTTCAAATAAGAAAAATCGTTGACACATCACAGAGAGCTACAAATTAATTACAAAAGACACGACGCTCTGAAGTGTCCATGAATCCAACCAATGCCTCCTATTACATCAGTGATATTATCTTCAACTTACCTGACTGCTAAGTGTTTATGAAAACCCTTGAAGCCAATACATTGCAATGTCAACATTTACACTGCTAAAGATTACATGGATTTAATAGATGAGCTGACATTTTTTAAAGCCTCAAAAGATTCGACTTTTATTTTGACACGGATCCATTTGAAAAGCAATATATATATTCACTGAAACTGAAGCCTAATCAAATGGTCAGATTGTCACATATGTGCGAATGCCATAATAGAACTTGAAAAAATTTATGAAAACCCTTGAAGCCAAAACATTGCAATGTCAACATGTACACTGCTTAAGATTACATGGACTTAATAGATGAGCTGACATTTTTTAAAGCCTCACAAGATTCGAATTTTATATTGACACGGATCCATTTGAAAGGCAATATATATTCACTGAAACTGAAGCCTAATCAAATGGCCAGATTGTTACATATGTGCGAATGCCATAATAAAACTTGGAAAAATTGAACAACAAATGTTCCAGTTGTATTTGCATGCAAATATTTGCGTCAATTCAATGTTATAACCGGATGATGCTGTATAGCACCACTTCTCCCTTTGTATCACTTAAAATAAGCTAGTCTAAAACATATAATTAGGCAATCAAATTTCTATAGAAGCCATGTAGACAATTTTTTCTTTTTTATTAAACAAACAGTCAATCGGGAAACTAATTTGCAAAATGCCAAAACTACTGAGCGATATTTTAATCTAAAATTATTGGAAGAGAAAGGGAACACGCTTCCAGATCTTGAAATCACACTAATCAGAGAGAGCAAAGGCAACCTTTTACAGTTTTAGGCCAGTTAGTCATACATACCTATAACTGGAAAAGATCAGCCTGGGTGCTGCAGTTGGAGAAAGAAATGGCAGGATACGGAAATATATAAATTTTACTTTCCTACAAAGCTAATATTTGGAATAATATTAATTACATATAGCTACATTAGATAATTAATTTATTATTTTTTTAACCTATATTGAGTTTATATATATTTTCCGGTATGAGCTAAACATTGAACTAGATTCATAACGCAGCACATCTATTGGAACTTGCGTAATCTTTAGTGCGACTGATATCTGTTTCTATAACAATTACTCATTCCTAGTGGGTTGAGTTGGCAGTAATTGTAATTGACGGTAGACTTTGACTTTTTGCGCATAGATAAACCATAGGATTGAGCTTTTTTGGATTCCTGAAAGGTTTATCCACACGAGTAGTCAATGCTTTCTTATTCAACATTAGTTTTTCAAGTTCGGATCAAGTAAATGGTACTAATTAATTTATTCTGGATTGTTCTAGTAATGTTTGAGAAGGCAAGCGTCAGATCTAGCTCTACAGGCCATCGATGCATATCTAATGGATGGCTGAAACCACAGCGACGGGAGGGGGTTAGGTCAGTAATAGACGATCACACCGCCCTTTACCATCACTCATCAAAAAGCACTTGAAAGTGCGGAACTCTGTAGGAGTCCCGCAGAAACCAGGGTTCAGTGGCGAGTCTTTGGTAGTTATGGTTTATTGGCATGGGCTCCTCTGGAAACTACCGTTTGGGGGATCGGATCATAGTTTATTTCTCCTTGTACGTATTAATTTAGCTAGTAAAAGTTATTACATACCGTGGTTAATACTTGTTATTTATACCAATCATCTTTGATATAACTTACTGATAAGAAATATTACTTTGTTGTGAATTTGTTTGATTATTCATTTTTACAAAAATCTGCCTATTTATGACATGTTCACATATTTTATCTTGCCTAGCCATCATTTGGCGTTTGTAAAATATTTAGTGCATAATTCTGAATCGGACAATCAACACGAAATTTAGCAGAAAGTGAGGCATTTAGACTAGCGCATATAACACCCGTTGTTGTTTTTTGTTTCCTTTTAAATAAACAAAATATTTTTCGTAAATTTACTAATGACTCAATCTACGAGACTGGAGTTTTCTTTTCTTAGAGTGACTAGTCGTGGCTCAGAGCCGTGAAATTCACACCGTTCCTCACATTTTAGCCTCAGTTTATCAACTGTGAAGCCTGAGGGAAACCGACTATCGCAAATCAGACTACGGAGTGCAAAGATGTGTTGTGATTCTCAACTACGGTATTTATTTATATAGCCTACTAATTGAAATGTCGATTGCTAAATCTCTTTTCGTCACGAGTATAAAATTTGTAGCATCTGCTCTGTTATATTTGTGACTTGTTTTACTTTCCTCGTTTTGTCAAACATAAAATAAATAGTATTTGGTGAACTGTTAGTGGCAAAAACTTAATATTTTTCTTTCAAAATTATGGCTTGAAAAAAATCTGTCACAATCAACATTTTATAACAAATTTATACCCTGCATGTTAATCATTAAATCAGGATGCATTCTGAATAGGAATAAAATCTGTGAGTTTTGATTATAATCCAAATTCATTGACTGAATTATGTGCACCAAATTTCCACGCCGATATGTGCATAACTTATATACTGTTCGGTGTGGAGAAATAATATATGTGCAATTGTGTATTAGGTGTTGCGCATCTATTAACAAATTAGTCGATATAGGATCAGAAAGATTAACCAAAGTCAGCATGAATGCATGATATAATCTCATATACACGTGTTTCGTGCTTACTGGCGACTCATCAGTAGGAGCCGGTATTACGCCCTATACCCACTATATATTTGGTCAAGGAATGTGGGACAATTGGACGGTACAATCTCCTATACGAATGTGTATACCAGCAGTAGTGGAGTTAACTTCATATAAAGTCTTCGACAATGCGACTTCAAAGCCAACTCACTATATATGATATATACCGAGCCTGGAATTTTTTTCAACACAATGTCTGCCGAGTCGGTACATGGTATCAATACAATGGATTTCACTATATGATAAATTTCACCAATATTTAGAATTACAACTTCTTCTGAACACTTGCACATAAGATCATACATTTTGTTCAGGCTGACTTTTTTATCCTTCGGGGCTTATTTAAGTCAGATTTTTATTGAGCGCGCGAAACCCAATGCACGATTGCATATAAAATTAGTATATGAGTATTATATATTTAATTGAATAATGTAACGATTCCCGCAAACTGTGGAAAATAATTTCGATCAAGGCCGGAGTTCATGGATTATCAAATGTAGTTTTAACTCTCAATTTTCGTGAGACTTCGTGTATATTGAAATCGAAAATATTGGTACCATGTATCGAATCGGCAACCATAGTGTGTTAACATTTGCAGGCTCGGTATATATATATATATATATATATATATATATATATATATATATATATATAATATATTCAATTGGCTTTTTAGTCGCAATTTCGTAGACTGTATGAAGTTAATTCCTTTACTACTTTTAAACACATTTGTATAGGAGATTGTACCATCCATTTGTTGCACAACCCGTAAAAGAAAATATGTAGTACGTAATAGGGCGTAATAATGGCTTCAACTGACGAGTCGCCAGTATGGACGAAACGCATGTATTTTTGCTGACTTTGGCTTTACCTTCTGGTCCTATTTGAACTAATTTGTTACTAGTTACGCAACACGTAATACAAAATATGCATGACTTGCTTCCGCACTTACCACATTTCAAAAGCAGGTCTACAACAAATTTAAACAAGGTCATCTATTAAATACTGTTTGTTGCGAAGAGCTAATATATATGCAAGTATGTATTAGGTGTTGCGAACCTAGTAACAAATTAGTTCAGTTGTGACCAGAAGGATAAACCAAAGGCAGAATGAACGGAAAGTATAATCTCATGCACATTCGTTTCGTGCTTACTGGCGACTCATCATTAGGAGTCGGTATTACGCCCTTTAACCACTATATATTTGGCGGAAGAATGTGGAATAATAGGACGGAACAATCTTCTATTAAACAATTTCCGAACACCTGTTACTCCAGTTAAACCATACACTCTGGCCTTGATCGATATCAGTCCTATTATTCCACATTCTTCGACCAAATATATAGTGGTTAAAGGGCGTAATACCGGCTCCTACTAATGATTCGCCAGTAAGCACGAAACGAAGGTCATCTATTCACCAGAACTCAAGTTGATTGCGAAATCTGGTACCACATATAGCGAATTTTGAAGGGCACTGAAAAATAAGTTGGATAAGATACACACATTATACATCAGCGAACAGACCACGTGAAATGCATATGAATATGCATAAACACATACACCAAAAAACAATTCCTGGAAGCTGCCAGCTTTAGCATCTTTAATCCACAGCTAAATGAACAATAGAAGTTTATACACGAATTGAATAAACAATGGCTATTTGCGCGCACAAATGTGTATGCTTACGTTACTCTTCATTTGCATTACCGATTCATGTCGGTTGTTGTATAATGTATGGCCGTAGTCCAAATTTTCGAAATGAACTATGTGAAGTACCAGGTTTTGCATTCGGAATGAGTTTTGGCGAGAGCATAGCCTTTTTATCTTTGCTGCATAGTTCTGATTTATAATTAGTTTTCGTGTTAATACACAATCTATTTCTCATTTTATATTATTATTATTATTAGTACTCAAAATGTTGAATTAAACATCATTGATGACATTTAAAAATTTGTTGTAGAATAAGAAATTGTTTTGCTTTCTATGTGGTGATTCATAAAAAATTAACCATTTCCGGCTTAAAATGAACTCAAACTCCATTTTTTCTCCAACTCGAATTGCATAAACTATATTTTGTCAGCTACATGTTCTGACACGTTTTGATCGTGGTAATCAATGATGCATGTCGAAAATAGACTATTTTTGGTCAGCTCACTGTGGGATGAGGTGAGCTATGGTCGCCACCCTCTGTATTTTGAATATACACTGCTTCACGAAAATGTTGGCTGTAAAGTTTCTGTGTGGTTGTTATCATTTCAAATTATACCATTTTGTTGGCGGGAAAATGATATTAATTTAATTTAAATGTGCACAAGACGAATCCATTTGATTATGATCAGATAAGAAACCTAAGGTTATGCTGCGTTTACCGTGGCTTCTTTGAGAAACCTGACAAATCGGCTTATGATGAGATTTCTAGCTGTATTAGCCCAACTGAATTTTCTCTAGGAAATTATGCAAACCTCCCTAGACACACTCGTCCACTTTATAAAATCTAAGTTCTGGTTTCTCAAGTCAGTTATATTCTCGGTAGTTCTCTGCACCTTTGAGGCATGAGGAATTATCATTTGTAGTTGTTTTCTGAAATATTGCGTTTGCTTGATTTGGTTTAGGTCACCGTCAACTTTGCTACTAGTATATGCAGTCATAAGCCAAACTGTGGACCGCCCATTTAGCTTCACATGCTATTTGGTGGGTCATCTAGTTAAAGAACACAGTTTGCGTTGGTTGGTCACTTGTTTACGAAGGACGCTTGCAATTCCAGTTCGTCTGTCTATTGAGGCTACTCCGCTGGGTGGCAGGATTTGTTGTACATTTAAACAATCTATCTTACAATCGTTTATTTTATTCAAAATTTCCAGCGCTTGTTCACACTGAATAGTACTTTCGCTAAATAAAGCACACTTTATTAAGAGAAAATCTGCGGGAATATAGTGACAAGAAAGGTCAATTTGAAGAGATCTAGTTCAGTTTTTTTTAGCAATACAGCTATTTTATATAACCGATGGCGCTGGGACGTGGTCTTTGGTTATCGCTGGGATGAAATATGCTCAATGTAAACTGTTTTAGCAGAGCGAATTTTTTAAAGTATTCTTTCTGCAAATTTACTACTAGTAATGATCAACAACAATGGATGACGAGGACTGTAAGAGATTCCCAGTGTTGTGTGCATAATTTGCCAATGGCAGCTGCAGCAGTACTTATACGCGTCCAGTCAAGTTCAATGTATGTGAGACTGCTAGAGGTGTGAGCCGCATATCTAACATTGATTTCAATATATATACAATTCGGTTTGATCCTCGATAGTCAGTTTGCCGTCGTACTCTGAGGATGATCATGGAAGGTCGAAACGCGTCAGTGCGTGCGACTGGCGGTAGTTTTGCTGTTGTCCGACGACTGGTTAAATACAATGAGATTGGTGTTTACTTCAAGCTCGCAAACGATATAATGAAAAGGATCTCATAGTTCTTTTTCTAATCGCTTCTTACCAGTAATTGATATCGAATACATTGAAGTGAAAAGTAAGAGCTTATTAACTAGAATAACAACTAGTTTGTCTAAAAAAGACAGTATAGCGACTGACAAGTTGTGTAAAAATATTTCTTAGTAAATGTCGTCGAAATGAAAGTTTACACTATTTAATAGGATTTTAGACAGAAATTTCTTCCATTGTAGATTTTAAACTATTATAAATGGATTTATTGGATTATTAAAGAGATATTTTCGCAGAGCAGGTGACAAGCTTTAAATATTCAAACCAGTTTTCAGGCAGATTGCGGTTTCGTGGCAGCAAGTTTTAAAAATTTCTTCGCCTACTTATTCTAAACATGCAATCTAATTCCATTTTTAACGTGGACAGCATGTCTCTGGATTCATATCCGGCTGCCTATAAAAATATGAGCTTATTTACCTCCCAGGATACGAAGCTGTTTGCAAAATCGCTCATCTCACCTGTCCCGAATATGAATGGCTGCCATAGTTCCACTAAACAGAGAAGATTGTTGGAATATTTCATTGCGTCATTCTAGTGTGACAATACTGAGGTGCAGAACGCATGCAAAATTGTAACATAATTAAAAAATGTGTATAAGGTATTGATATATGGATGGCGTGATTAAATAAGGCAATGCTCTTTTAGTCCAGAAAAAGATAAACTAAATATAATTATCAAAGCACAGCTCTCTACTAAGAGCGTATAATTTCGATGCTTCGAGGAAAATCCTGTGAGACGGGTTTTCTAACCAAAGTAAACGAATATTGATTGGGCGGGCGATGATAAAAATTAATTTAATCAAGGTTGCGATCTTGATATATACACCTGACCCATTAAGTACATGTATTTGTCAGTTTAAACGAAGCATTGTATCGTGTAGAAAAGGCAATTCAACCAAGATACCGTTTTCGTCCTAATTGGGAACTCATCACGTATTGTCCAGAATTTGCCGCGGACAGGGCTCGAAACTGGGTACGTCTGCTTAGGAATCTGGTTATCTAACCACTGCACAGCACCTCAATGCATAATTTATACTGACAAACGTATGTACATACTGGATCAGGTGTTTATATCAAATTCTCAACCTTGATTATATTAATTGATGAACAAATTTTGAAAACGGCCAAATGACTTGCATCACAAATATGTCACTTATTATTCGACTGAATAAATAACAGGTTTGCGGCGTGGTGCCGCCTTCTAATGATTAATGACTAATAAACAAGAATGCTATGCAACAGTCGGGTTAAATCATTTGTTCATGATGACATTGACATATGAGTTAACATCGGACCGTAATATATAAGCATTTTTAATCTTTAGTGCGGCGTTTTCTCATAGATAATTAAGTTTTTGAGAGCATTTTAGAACTACAGGTTACTTGGCTTTTGATATTCTAGCTTCAGAAAATGACGGAACTGGCAGAACATTTTCGGTCAGAGATGGACACAATAAGAAAAGATGCGTGCTTATGGAGAAATCAGCTGATTTGCTTAGAGCGGTAAGTTCTATACCATACAAAGTTGAATAATTTTTATGAAAGATGTTTTTCTAGATAGAATTTTATTTAGAAGTTCTATTTGTTACGTCTGCTTGATAAGCACTGATTGTTTTGTCTGAACAACTGCCTCAGATGGCCGCAAAAACATCCTGCTCCAACTATGGAGGCTATCATTGGACCCACAAAAGTATTTACCTAGTGCTCTCATAGCGGGACTTTATTATTCAAGTTAGTTGACAATAGATCAAACTGCATATTTTCGTAAGTGGCACTTAAATGATCAGAATTAAGATAGAAGCCTGCAGAAAACAGATTTCAACACAGAGCGCTTGGTAATTTTGTCCCTGACTCAAAGTTTTCTAAAACCCACATCAGTAATCGTTTATGCAATGTTATTATAATTTTTGGAATGTCATATTCTTGTTGCGGTAAAACATACTTACTATACAGTCATTTAAAATATGCAGATTTACATATTCTAAATCAAGCTGCAAGCAGCGTCCAGATTAGAAGTCTTATCAACTATGCCTTGTTAGCTTAGGCTCGTCATCGGTCTATCTTGCAGGAGGTCTGGATGTTTGTTTTTATCTGAAGGTACTGTATATAAACTGTTATAGAATGTTAAGAAAACGAACCTTTTAACAACTTATTTTGACATTTCCGCTGTAGGGATCATTACCTTTTTAACAGTCACAACTTACTCTAACATCCTATAGCCTACTTGCCCTTAAAACCTGACATCTATAATATAGGCTGATTTCCTTTCACCGTCGGTAAAATTCACCAAATCAATCTGGAGGAACTGCGTCCCAGTTTCCGTAAAAAAGGCAAGACGAGTAAGAGTGGCTTTATTATGGGATTTTGAAACAATAATGACCACATATATTTGGACTATAGATTTTAAGCGTTTAAATCTTACAAACATCAATTTACAATAGTCGGTGTATATTCACAGAAGGCTATATATGTTACTGAATTCATAATTCATGAATTAATTTTGTTTATTAGAAAGAATATTTCACCTTAGCGCTTAAAATGTGTACATAATAGCCAAGAAAGGTCAACAAAGGCAGCGTTACTAAATAGTTTCTAAGGCAACTATCTTCATACGCCATTATTAAAGTCTGGCTGATCTTAATTAAATCAAGCATTGCTTAAAATTAAAGTGGACCAAACGTATACATATAGTCAAAACATTCAAACAGACAAGCGTAACTAAACACATAAATATGATTTTTTGAAATTTGATTGCGGAGTGCCAGCTCCATATTTTCAAATGCCGCGTTTTGGGTACGCGGGTTTTAGCTTTACACCGACAGTTTCACAAAGATCTGATTGAACACAATTTTCATTTTCGTTTTGTCTTCGATCGGGCATTCATGTGCGCTAGACGTGCATATGTTGAGTTGAGTTACTGAGACAAATTCTATGTTTAAAACCAGTGGTGAGTCAAACAAAAATAAAATATAAATAGAACGGTTTCGGAACGAGGTTACCACATTTGCTTAAATCTGCTATTGTGAGTATTGTGCTGTGTATATATGTGACAAATTGGCCTGAAGATGGAACGGGGATTTCCGTTCCGAAACGTTGCCAGTAAACAAAGATGTGATAGAACCGCATTTCCATTGGGACGAATACAAACTCAGCCCGATCGAAGACAAAACGAAAATGGAAATTGTGATCAATCGGATCTTTGTGAAACTGTCGGTGCAAAGCTACAACCCGCGTACGCAAAACGCGGCATTGGAAAAAACATAAATACGATGATTTAAGCAGGCAGTCTCTCCTGTCTATCTGCTCTACTAGAACGTTATTTAAGTCAGGTGATCAACTTTGTTTAGCTGGTCAATAAATCTTTATACAAAAACTGTTTAATCCTTTTTAATAAAGGACTTTTTTCTTCTTATTCGGCTCAGCGTCAATGACTATGTTGTTGACTGCTTTCAATTTTTAACGTCGTTGACTTTTTCTTTCATCACCAGCCTTGTTTTGCGGATGTTATTTGAACCATTAATATCGGCTTTCTTTCTCAAATAACACTCACATGTAGTCGGTAAATAAGCAAGAATGAGAAGAACATAAATTCGATTAAACAGTCATCGACTGCGTAGGTGGTGAAAACAGTTCTTTACATAAAGTTTGCGAGCTTCAGGTAAACACCAACGAATTTTTTGTTATCTTTAGTTCGCAAGCTTGATTTTAAATGGTAGACTCAATTTCTTAGCGAAAGTTTGCATTTGACAGTAAGATCACAATTAGGACAACTTACAATGTGGAATCTAATTATGCACACACAGGCTGATAAGTAAACAACTATACAATAATCTGAATATGAATTGGTTGAAAATGGAAATTAATATGGTCTCTCTATCAGTTTTGGTTGTAGTTTTGGTTTGTTATTAACCATAATGAGTGGTATTAACGAAGACGATGGGAGAGGAGGGGAATTACTGGTCCGCACTTAATCCAAAATATAATACTAATAATGTTAGAAAAAATAACAAATCTCACACACCTGACATTTTTTCACATTTTTTATAGACGTCCTAACACCGTCTTCACTGCAGTTGACATTGGGTTTGCGAATTTTTCAAACATTTTATTTTCCACATCACAACCCAGAGACTAATTTATCATCAGTCTATGCCGACTCTCCACTTCATTTATAGTCTGCAAATAACCTATAGAAAAAAAATACAGACTGACGTGGCAAGAACACAGCACTGTGTACGATTATTCAGAAGTAACTAAATCACCATACCTTCTATAAAGATAAGTTTCATTAATAAATTTTTAAGCCGGATGTGCCGAATGTGCAAGCATCTTAAGTGTATTTTTGTTAAATTTCTAAAAAATGTCCAATATCCCAATAGGCACAGGGGAAACTCATTTGTCAATAATCTATTTCAGAACTGTTGGACCGGATTGATTCATGAGTTCAAAATAAATCAATCCTTTTCTTTTTTTGAGAATTTCAGTGAACACCCAGATCTGGTGCAAATCGGTGTTGGCGTCCAACAAGTAGACGATGCCTCGTTCAGGTTAATCCACACTTGTGATGACCAACTACAGCAAGACTGCACAACATCCTCTCTTCTAATCAACCGAATGACAGAAAATCTACTGCAGCCTAACGAATTTCATTCTGCTGACCCTTCGTCTAATTCTAAGAGTAATAATATGCTTTTCTTATTGTTTCTTTTCGCATTATATTTTCGAATCAGCGCAGGTATAATGACGGGATGCCAATGTTGCTTATACATTTTTGGTAACTTATGTGTGTTATGCTTCCCAAAAAAACGGTGGACGAATGACATCATGCATTTAATATTTTCGACTCTATATGATCGCATTTCAGTAGCTTGTAAATAAACGATGCCTTTTTAGGGTTAATCCGCACTTGTGGTGACCATTTACAGTAATACTGCGCAAAATCCTTGCCTCTGATCAACCGAATGACTGGAAGTCTGCCACAGCCTAACGAATTCCATGCTGCTGTTCTACTGTCTTATTATTAGAGAAGTATTGTAGTTTTTATGAGGGAAATAAATGATTACTAAGTATGTATTAGGTGTTGCGAACCTAGTAACAAATTAGTTCAGTTGTGACCAGAAGGATAAACCAAAGGCAGCATGAACGGAAAGTATAATCTCATGCACATTCGTTTCGTGCTTACTGGCGACTCATCAGTAGGAGCCGGTATTACGCCCTTTAACCACTATATATTTGGGTGAGGAATGTGGGATAATAGGACGGTACAATCTCCTAGACGAATGTGTAAACCTGCAATAGTGAAGCTAGCATCATATAAAGTCTACGACAATGCGACTTCAACGCTAACTCACACTATATAATATATATACCGTGTCTGTAAAGGATACTAACACTATGGCTATTGTGTTAGTAACCGATACCAACATTATTGTACCGAAAAGGTACATGGTACTAACACTATGGTTTCCGAGTCGGTACATGGTACCAACCTGATGGATATCAATTTATGCTATAGTTCACCGAAATTGAGAATTAAAACAATTTATGAACACCTGTTACTCGAGTAAATACATACACTCTGGCCTTGATCGATATCAGTTATCATATTTACTAAGTTGATTAAGTTGATTACTAAGTTGCGCCAGTTACAACGTATTATTGCGTGGTGTATTCATCTTGTTTTTTTCATCCTTGAGTAACACAATTCTACCTCTACATGATAACTTTCACTTGTGGCATCTATACTACAAAATATTATTTTTTTCCTAAAACTTGTGATGAATGGTGGACTAATGAAGAATTTAGAAAAAGTTATTTGAAATATTTCCAATTAAAGAAGCCACTTGGAAGAATCCAGTGTAAAGCAAAACACGGATCAGGTAATTAGTCTTCTGTTGTATATGATTTAAGCTAAGCACGGTGTCGGGGTATGACTGTCGAAGCAAATAACCTAAATACGTCTGGAGTGTAGCTCATGCCACATTGGTTATTGTACGCATTTCTACTGTCGTTTTGAAACACAGGAATGATGATCTACTCGCTGAAAGCAACCACCACGTTAACCTTATATTATTTATTACGATAATTATTAGTCGATGCCCCATAAATAATGTTGTCATCATCTTTAAATTTGGCCGAAATCAGATCATCGTTTCTTTGAGTTTAGCTATCTCTAAGCGTTAACATTGCATAATGTTATCCTAACTTTGATGGTTTCTCGAAATAAGCATTCCAAAATGTTGATACAGACAATTTTGAAATTCGGAATTTATTCAGGTGCCAAAGAAAGTGATCTTCGAAGTGTTAGGCTCACTTGTCAGGACAAAATATCATACAAGTTATTAGATTATTGTTAAAACTAATTATTGTTTCGTTAATTTAACTTTTTTCTCGAAAACGTTTCGCGAATAATGTAGAACAAACATAGGCTATTATCCGATGCGAACGCATTTTCCATCTCTTCAACCTCTATGGTCCAAAAGGAATCAGAACGCACTTTTCGGCTGTGTTTAAGTTGGCTTTACGAGTAAGCCAAGCTGGCTGGAACTTTGCGTCAAGTTTCGAGAATCTACACAGATTATTACCGGATTTGTGCCAACTTCGTCCACAACAAGCTAGAATGTATCCCATCAGGACTGCTTAACGTCGATTTTAGAAAAGATTCATATTATGTTGGAAAGTCAGTTGTTTGAGTTTGCTTACATCTATTTAACGTTTCATTTTATTAAACTTTCTTGAAAATGTGAGTGCAAATCTACAACGGATAAATACATGGCTTGAGTCGAACACAAGCAACATCTTGGATGCAGCCACGCCATTTATAACTTATTACTACATCAAACATTTCAGTCCACATTTTTTAGGAAACTGAAGGACGCCATTTGGCGTAACGTCCTTCGGTACGTCTGAAGTATGTGCTACTGAAGTCTAACCTATTATTTCCGCAGCTATCCAACAATCGTTCATTATAATGATTGCTCATTAAGCTTCTGCTGTATTTGCCGCCTGATTGGAATTCTGCGTCGTATAATTGTCCTACTTGATCTTCTGTGCAATCTATAAAAAACACTATGTATGAACTTCTCGTTCTACTTAGTAGAGAGCTTGGGTCGGAGCAAAAAGCGGCTATGCTGTCGTGTTTACTGCAATCAATGGGAGCATATTTATATATACCAAAAAGACAACATTGATTAAGGTTTCTGGCATTGAATTTATCAGAGGTCTTTAAGCGTGCATTAAGTTAAACGAGCTTCATTTGTGAGCAAAGAACAATACTGACTCCCCATTGCTCGGCTGGAGATAATTCCGTGCTGCCAGATGTTTGAAGCCTATAACGCATGTGTATGGATGGTGTAACGTGATTTTTAATACTCGTAGGCTTCTTCATTCTAGTTTTGGATGCGCAACATATCGATTTATAGTTTTATCCAACGCAGGTGCTGGAGCTTCTTGTTGTCAAATTTATTTTTAAGATCTCGCATTAAATGCATTGGCGTGAAAACCTATTGGAGGTTTAATAAATGGTAGTTTACCTGGACTATTTTGATATTTGGAAATCCAGCATTGTTCTCAATGATATAATCAACATCCGCCAAATTTGTAGCATCCAAAATAGCGTGAATAATCGATTGGGAAGAGAAAAGAGAGGGAAAAGAGACAGGATCTGAGATGAAGATATCTGCACTAGCTTGATTTCGTCTATCCATGCCTGCACAACTCAGAAGATCAGACGACTTTTATTATCCTGCGTGGCGGCAGATGCAGTATGGCTTCATTAAAGTTCTTTTTGTTCATGGTTACGTGTGGGCTGTTAATTAGCACTAGGTTGGCAATTCATAGTGAGGATGGCTTATATTCATATTTTTTGCTCCTTTGGACGGTCGCCCAACCAAGGCTTATGAGCACCATCTGCCCAACTGAAAGTGGCCAATGTCTCCTTCTGCATTTGGCGCGGTTGCTCTCATACCGTTATCACCAATTTAACACAAAGCGTTAATGCGTAGATAAACTGAGCTCGAAGCTTCACATGACATGGGATGTTGACTGAATCTCATTAAACCCGACAAGGTTCACGCTACCTTTACCGGGCTAACTAACTTGTGCCCATCAGTCGTGAGGCCTGGAAATTTCTATGGCTACGGGAGTCCGACCGGACGCTTAATAAGTAGGTAAAGGGTCATATACATTGAAATGCATCGTTGTAGCGAATGTCCATACAAATATCAGAAAAATTGATGACGAGGTAAATATAAATTAGCTACTTAAAGAATTTCATACCGTGGAGCACATTATTTAATTTACTTGCATGCGCGAAAACCCCACGCCTAGCACACCGCCTCTCATTGAGACAAGAAGAAGAAGAAGAAGAAGAAGTGGTTTTAAATAAAAAAAAAGAATATTACGAAAGCATATATAGACTGACGTTTCAATCAACTGACATAGGTAACGATGAAAACCGTTAGCGAATCATCATCATCATCATCATCATCATTATCATCATCATCATCATCATCATCATCATCATCATCATCATCATCATCATCATCATCATCATCATCATCATCATCATCATCATCATCATCATCATCATCATCATCATCATCATCATCATCATTATCATCGTCCACGACAATAAAAACTTCATTTATTACTACTGTTTCACTGACATATAACCATAAGAGTAATAACAAAAAGAAACAATAAATTTGTTTAATAATGAAAAAAATTACAATGCAGGTACACAAATTATGAAAGGAGAGCGATTTACTGGGGGCGGATCTAGTTACTTGTGTATGCTAACCTAGAAAACACAGAAGTGTGGCAAAGTAAACCTCTCCACAACACTATTAGGATCAAGTCAGCTTTAAAGCATCGCAACATCGG
This sequence comes from Eudiplozoon nipponicum, assembly GCA_029291075.1. NCBI lineage: Eukaryota > Metazoa > Platyhelminthes > Monogenea > Mazocraeidea > Diplozoidae > Eudiplozoon > Eudiplozoon nipponicum. The sequence goes on along the minus strand of JAQBSW010001855.1, from coordinate 20,158 downwards.
GAATACAGCTTTCTAGTGGTTTTCACTGCATCACATCTTAAACACAACCAAACCTCGCAGCTATATCCGCTAAACTAAAAAAAGACGATTACGAAGAGGATTTTACCAGAAACCTCCAACAAGATTGCCATTGAGCTGGAATCGACGCCGTATCTCGCAGAGTTTCCAACCAAGAACTATGATGCGCTCGTGAACCCTGTCCAAACAGGCGATTGGGTTCCATACTACCAAATTTTAATGTAGTTGACTTTAGATGTTTTGTGCCACCTTGTTGCTTATGCAAATCTGTCACTGGGTGAAAGAATGATGATGCCTTACTGGGCAATCGAATTGACGGCATACGCAAAACAAGACCAAGCTAACGAAATTGATGGAATCTTATTTTTTGCTAACGAGGAGCGCTTGTTGGTCGATCCAAAAATACGTCTACGGATGCCAGCGTTGTTTGTTCGTTTCTGGTAACCTAGATGGGCTATGCGAAACTTAATAGTGTATAATTATTTTTTGTTTACTTAACGGATTATTCTATCGTATAATTATCACAAGAGTATACATGAATACATCGTCATTAAAATTAATTAGATGCAATCTTTCATAAGGTTTAAAATACCTGTAGTTGTAGAACACACTATATAGGATCAGTACAACATATTTATTCGTGACCGATAAGGTAACTAACCGCTATTAATCTTTACTTGTGCCAATACTTGTCCTGTTTGGATTAATTTAACTGAATACCTGTTTAGCATAACTTTAGTATATACGTCGTATAAATCGTTATCTACCCAGTCATGTGTACTTACCTTGTTTGCCTAATTGAATTCTATTCTAATTGCGAAACTAATATTCTGTGATATAAAAGGCCTTCAGAGGTGATAACTGCTACCATATGATTTATGCTTATTTTTTGTTCGTTTCGTATGATGTAACTAGTAAAAATTATTTTTTATAGGATCCGGTGGAGAGATGAGAGTTAGCCCGACGAAACGATGTAATCACATTGTTGCTCACTGACTACTCGTCAGTAAGTGCCGGTACTAGGCTCTGATACCATAATTTTCTATGCAATTAATGCTTACATGCGGTCAATGAGAATGAAACACACGGGTAAATAGAATTGCATCGGTTGGTCATGCTGAAGTTACTTTACTTTTTCTACTTTACTGCGGCTGACTCCTTTTGGAGGATAAGCCGGCTCCATTGATTTCATGGAGTTTCTTGGGAATTTGGTACAAGTGGTGTCCCCTCACCACTCGGCTTTTTGATCGAGGACGCACCTCTAGCCTTTGCACTTCCAAGTGCAGTCTGCAAGGCAGCAGTAAGTTGCATGGTTGCCGGTGGCTGTTGAGAGCTCATTCGCCATTCGGAAGTACGGGGTACTGTCCAGGAGTCCATGTAATCCTGTGATGCTGAAGTTGGTACAACTTCCTCCTCCTCCTCATCATCATTATTATCGACAGCAATAAAACAATATTTACTAACTTGTTTGATTGCAGTATAACCGTGAAACAAATTAAATGTAAAAGCCATAAAAATTATATGAAAAAAAACGGCTAAAAATAATCATTCAGAACAAGCAAAAATTCTTTTAATGAGAAACTAATTTATGAATTGGAGGATATAATTCATATAGAGATACTTACCTAGGCAACATACAGAAATTAGGCAACCTAGACCTCCAAACACATCTATATGACCAAGTCAGCTTTGAAGCAAGTCGACGCCTACAATGAGACTTCCTGGTACTAGCCTAGAACTTAGCTTTAATTTAATTGTGGCGTTGAAAGATTTTTTTAAATATTCCTTTCTGGTAATATGCTTCAATATGGAATATGTTATCAAAAAATGATAAGTATGTATACTATTTCCTTATGAATCCAAGTTTTGTTAGTATCAATAACATATAAATAAAATATAATGTGGGAGAAATTTAATCATCGTTAAATAGCAGCACATGATACGCTTATAAATAATTTCTCAAAATGATCTTCTTTTAAAATGCTCATTATTATCATTGTTAATTTTTTACCAATTGTATTGTAGACGTAATTATATCGATGGTTTAAATCAATAAATCATACTGAGCGTCAGGTCCGTTTGTGTGAAGCGATAAAGACACTTTTAGTGGATTGAAATTATTCAGAAGGAAAATTAGTGAAAAGCTGGATCAAGTTACAAAGTTTCAGAGGTTGACAAATCTATTTCTTAAGAGAAATTGTTCTATAATGACAAAATCAGTATAAATATCAGAACCGATGCTAATTTTACGTCGAATTCGGCGTGAAACATATTTTTCTCATCAACCTCATAACGATAAATGTGCTATTTAGCAATTGTGCTGTTAATATTTAATTAAAATGTGTATAAATCATGATTTAACCTTTTACAATACAAATCTCTTTTTAGCATAGGAGCCTGAAGTTGTATCTGCGTTCAAGCACGGAGCTCTACAGCTCAGCAGGAACCTAAATACTTCTTCCTTTATAGGAATTTTGGATTTAATCATGTGTTGGCAATACCAGATCTTAGACACTTGTTGATTTTTCGATTCACACTGCCGGTTATATGTGACGGAATCGCGCACGTTATAGTCAACAGACACGAAAAACACGAACTCTGGCTGACGCAGTGACTTAATGCATTGTATATGTTAATTTACAGGCCTTTAAAATATTATCGACCTCCTTTTGGGCGAAAATGGTTTTGTAGAAATTTTTATATGGAAATACCAAATTAAGAAAGCGAAACCGAACAAGTTTCAAATACGAACAGTATTTACTTACCTTTTCCGCGTGGTGCGACAAAAGTCGTTTTCATCAACTGTCTACCTGATTGTTCCCGATATTTCGACTTCCTCTTTCTGAAGTCTTTTTCAATAGAAGGCACACCACACAAACAATTGAACAATCAATATGTCAAGTGGAAAATTTAGTTTAAACTGTCCCATTTATATTTATATTTATATATATATATATATATATATATATATATATATATATATATATATATATATAACTCTTAATTATTTACTGTGAAAATTTTGCACTCAAGTTATTCAGAGTATCTTGCCTCCCTCCTCACGGAAATGCCACTCGTAATTACTTCATTCAGGAATTAAGTGTGAAAATAGGTCTGCCTTTAGCAAATAGGAAATGACATTTATCATTTTAGTTTTGCTTGAATGACTGATACACGTGCCGCTAATTATATGTAATAGATTATTTCTCAGTCTTCAGCTAACGCCCAAACACATACACACACGGACGTGGCATACGCTTTTCTAGAGAATAGTCAGATGTTGCTAATTCGCTGTATTTTCACTGGGATGAGCGTACAAGTGCAGTAGTTGATTACTCCTCAATCCAAAACAAACGAGAACACACACACAGGGATGACGTACACTTACAAGGGAGTCGTCAGTATTTGTTATTAATTATCACTGTAATTTCATTTCGATGAATATATACATGCAGACACAAACAAACCTGACATACACTTACCTAGTGAACAAAAACCAGTTATGCTTAACAGATCTAACACTAAGTATAAATGGTAGAGTTAAAACTAAATTTTCCTTTTAAAATATTGATTGTAAAATTGTTTGTGTGATGTATTTTCCATTGAAAGAGACTTCAGAAAGAAGAAGTCGAAATATCTGGAATAATCAGGTAAACAGTGGATGCAAACACATTGTGTCGCACCAGAAGGAAAAGGTTATTAATCTATTCCCTGTCGTGCAACATGTATCATTTAAAACGTATTTATGAAAAGCATTTTACGACAATTAACTTTCCCTTCATTCTGACTTTGGTTTATTCTTCTGGTTGTGTTTGAATTTATTTGTTACTAGGTGCGCAAATCATAATACATAATTGCATATATATATATATATATATATATATATATATATTATTTCTCCGCAACCAACAGTAGCTAACTGCCATATTTTTAATTCAATGATGTCATGATTCCCGTGAAAAGTGATAACTGATTTCGATAAAGGCAAGAGTGTATGGATTTGCTGTAGTAACAAGTGTTCAGAATTAGTTGTAATTCTCAATTTTGGTGAAATTTAGTATACCTTAAAATCCATTGTGTTGGTACCATGTACCGACTCGGAAAATATAGTGTTGGTATCAGGCACTGACACAACAGTCTTAGTGTTTGTACCATTTACCGGCTTCGTATATATATATATATATATATATATATATCTATATATATATATATATATATATATATATATATATATATATATTATATTTAGTGATTTGGCTTTAAAGCTGCATCGTCGAAGACTATATGAAGTTAGCTCTACTACTGCAGGTTTACACATTCGTCTAGGAGATTGTAACGTCCAAGTGTCCAAAATTCCTCTCTCAAATATATAGTTGGTATAGGGTGTAATACCGGCTCCTACTGATGAGTCGCCAGTAAGCACAAAACGAATGTGCACATGAGATTATAATTTCCGTTCATGCTGTCTTTGGTTTATCCTTCTAGTCATATTTGAACTAATTTGTTACTAGATGCGCAACACCTAGTATATAGTTAGAGGTTTCACTTGTAGACAAATACTCAACATCAAGGCACGTCCACAAACAATATATCATTTTCAAATCTTTCACAAGTTAATTTCCTTCAATTTTTTATTGCTCTTATTATAAGCTATTTTTAGATAATCTCTTGTAGAGCAATAAAAATTTACTGATTATATGAATTAGCTGTTGAACATAGTTGAAGAAAGGGTTTGTTAAATTTGAACGGCACTGATAGAAAGCGAAAAAATTCCAGGCCAATTTTCACTGTACTGATGATGAAGGCAAATATTAAATCGAAGCAATATATTCTTTTATGAAAAATCTTTGGTAAAAAAATAAATATTTTCGGTAATAATTGACAAATTTCTGTTAATTTGACGAAAAAACTTGTGCGGAACATGGTTTACACACTTTTCGCCAGTACGCATCTTGATTCTATACATAATGTATTGAATTCAAATGAACATTAAAATAAACAAAACTGGCAAATTGGAAAATTATCATATCGTAGCCGAGCACAATATTGAAAAATCATACCCAAACGAACACCAGTTTTCTCTTGTTTTGTAATGGCAAAAAATAATTAGTTGCGAAGTCTCGATGCTGGTATTTGTTAACTTCTTTCTTGGTAGCCTATAACTGATTGAAATCTGCGCGAAGTTAGTAAATTGTATACATGCTTCTGTTTTGAAGGGTTGTTGCACAGTGCGAGCTTCATATGATGACTTGCCGCGAGTTTCGCTCGCAGATTGTTGCTTTGCACTATCAGTTTGACAAAGATCCAATTGATCACCATTTCCAAGTAAGCATCTGTTTTGTCTTAGATCAGGCTGGGTGCGTATTCGTCCCTTTCTTCCGAAGGTTTCAACATCGTTCATACTAACCATTGGAAATGCGGTTTTATCCAGTCTTTGTTTACTGGCGACGTTTCAGCGCATTATTTCCAGCAACATCATAAGGCCACTATACACAGCACAATACTCCCAATAGCAATTCACCACATTTGCTTAAATCTGTTATTATGAGTATTGTGCTATGTATAGTGGCCTTTTGATGGTGTTGGAAATAACGCACCGAAACATCGCCCGTAAACAAAGACTGTATAACACCGCATTTCCAATGGTTAGTACGAACGATGTCGAAGCCCTCGGAAGAAAGGGACGAATACGTACCCAGCCTGATCGAAGACAAAACAGATGCTTACTTGGAAATGGTGATCAATCGGATCTTTTTTGAAACTGATAGTGCAAGCAACAAACCTCGAACGAAACTCGCGGTATGTCATGTATACATGCTTGTCTTGGTTGTCAGGCATGCATTTCTAAATTTTTCGTTTTCTGCATGAAATACCAGTACACAGCTCATGTCGAGAATACTTCTTTTATCTTTGATGTAATTAGACCCTGTGTTGGTTCTTGATCTATACTGGGATGTATTTAAAAGGCGAAACACTGATTTTGATTAATGCTACCGGACGGTCGCTCGAATTATCAATCAGGTCTTATCGAGAAGAATTTTAGAGTGAGTTGTTATAACTCTTCAGTCGCAATTGGATGAGTCTATTAAGAATAAAAACAGTACAGAGTATGCTTCAGTGTCAAATAATTTAAAGAAGCTATCTATCTCAACTACAACTGGAATTATAAAATTTTTGCTGTATAAAGAATCAGATATTTCACCCGAGACTTGTGGAAGGGACGAACGAAGTATGGCTGAATTTATTTTACAAATTCAAAACTGGTTAAACTAAACTATCTCAACGATATCAGATGGTTTTATTTAAATAACAGCAGTCGAAAATAATCTTTCATGTCTGATAGTGTTAAACAATTAATGTAACGATACCTGAAACTAATACTTTTTATATTTCAATTAGACGATTCAAATTTGACAAGTGTATGCGCCGATACAGCCAGATCCGTGATATGCACCACGAATGTAATGCCAGACAGACCTTTCAGTGTGGAACCTGGTGCAGATGAGATTGAGACCAGCGACAAAGAAGCAAATGATGATGCTTGTGCGGATTGTCTCGATGACAGTGATCGCGAGGACATCGACGATGATATAAATGCCAACAAAGTCTTTCATACCAATTATGCGAAAGTAAACAATGTCGCGGTAAGAAATGACTTCGAAAGAAACGTTGAGCTTTCAACTTCGACCGGACGGAGTTCTGTGATGCAAAACGAGCATATCCTTGTTTCAACCGAGGGCGTTTATCGTTCAAATTTGCGATGTAGACCTGGACAGCAATTGTGTTCCAGGTAAATTGGAGCTTAAATAATTGGCACATGAATATTATGCAAAAAATCGCGCTTAGATTTGATTCGAGACTGGGAAACATTTTGTTGCACATACATAATTTTATCAGTGCTTGCTAGGGTGCTACGCCGAGAAATCCTCCGGTGCATCTATGAACTTGGTGGCCATCTTAGATTACATTGTTACGTTTTAATTAACGTATAATGTAATAGAGGTAGCTTCAGGCAAAACGTTTAACGCGGAAAACTTGTCCATTTTGTGAGGTACACTATTTGCCCATTTCATTACTGGAGACTGGAGCTTAGCCATAGTATGAGACTTGAGGCCTTACTGGTGGTACCTCAGTCCGGTACGAATTTCTCATTCACGGCCTGATCAGGTTTCAGAAGTTATACTAACATAGCATCAAACCAAAGACAAGGAATGTGCGACTAAATGTTAATTTGAAACCAGTACATAACTTTCAGTTTTATGCCTTAAACTAATACTTTCAGGTCGGCTGTGTGCTTAATACGCAGGCTCACATTTGCCGTAAGGCATTATGTTTTAGTTTTTCAATACTGCTTCCATGTTGGTTTATTATCCACAAATTTAATCAGTCTTTTTGAATCGTATATCAAAGTATAAACTGGGGAAAAAATCTCGTCGTAACCGACTTTAACATTGTTAAAGCTTTCTATGGGTTAGAGAATTGTTAATTGACATTTACTTCTTGAATGGTTGCGCAGTGCGAGCTTAAAATGTTGAATCTCCGCGATTTGCGTTCGCGGTTTGTCGCTTTTCACTATCCAGTTGCGCAAATATCCCATTGATTCCCATTTCCAAGTACGCATCTTATTATTGGCTGGGTGCGGATTCTTTCCTTTCTTTCGAAGGCTTCAATATCGTTCATGGAAATGAGGTACGATCGAATCCTCGTTATTAAGTGCCAGTTTTAGACTAGCACTTTCGGGATCGCTGTATGGTCATTACTGATAGTCACGCTATCTGTATTACTTTTATTGTCATTCCTGTAGGTACGCGTTCTATCTTTTGTAATCTCCAAATGTTGTGTAGGTATTTTTCATTTTTAACGGTTTAAATTGGGGAAAAAAGTTTAGTTATCGACTGCAGTATGCTTAAAGCTTTCAGTGGGTTCTGTCGAATTCTTGCGGAAGACAGGCCAGATTCGAGAGGCTTGGTTACTTTTTCCTTTATAGTTTATACCTGTTTAGAACCTTCTGTGCGGGGTTTTGAGACCTCCGTTTATATACATAATAATCATTGTATCGCTTATAACATATGGTTTGCCGTTTTCGTCTGCTTTAGACGTCCTTACATATCGGTTAATTTAATATCAGAACAATGCTCCAAAGTCCGAAAGGATAAGGTGTAGAGCCAGGTACATACAAGCTCGTACTTACTGATTATTCATCATTAGATACTGGCAGTACGTTTTAAACCTTCTATATGTTTGGTCCATAAATTTGCGACAGTTAGATGTTGCACCATTTTGAGTAATTTCTGCTCTGACGAAAGCCTAATAGTCTGGCCTTGATTGAGTTCAGTTGTAGCAATCTTGACAGCTTACAATTGAGCATGGGATATCTACTTATTATTTGCTAGGAGCTAGCATATATACAGTATTGTGTTTAGATTGGCGTCTTTTTTGTCTAGCGAATGTCGAGATCTGCTTAAAGCCAACGTTTTCAGGTAGAGCGTATTAATTCTGCTCCTGTTTACCGCTTACACACCAGATTAATTTCTACAACTGCCTGGGTGAATTCATGCTTACTCACGGTTCTCCTTAGGTCGTTATCTGATGCGAGCGAAAAGAAAAGGTTAAGTGCCCACCTGTTATTTCAAGCTGCTCTTAGATGTGTCAGCCATCGTTTATAATAAAAGAACATAGATTGAATTGACTGAAGCACTCTGTTAGACGACCGATTACGTATCCTGCTCGATAGGTTACTGAGAAAATAATGGTGAAATACTGGAACCGCCGATGAGGCTATCTGCTGCTATATTAGTTGGAAATTTGTATTCGCGATGTCGGTCACTTTATCACGTCTAGTTTTTATGGAATTGTAAAGAAACTTTGCCAAATAATTCGGCAAAATCGGTCAAGTGAAGAGGATGTGCTACTTGTTTGTAATCATTGGCTCTGCAGAAATCATTATTGTAGCTAACCTGCACCTTAAATTATATATACCTAGTTTCGTTGATACGCTTCTTGTAGAAATCGATTGTGCTAAAAGTGTTGCTATGAATAATTATTGTCCAGAACTGTGAACATATAAAAAAATTTTTTTCTTGCACTGGTATTATCATGAAGTCTGTAAAGCCCCATGCAAAGCAATTTATATTCGTGTTAGTTCTATTTAAACTTGCTGGAGTAATATACTGTTAGTTGGCTATTTATTTGGACCGGTTTTGTTCTATTTAAACTTATTTTGCTTTCGATATATATGCATTGCGGTTCGATCCTCGCAAGTCGGTTTGCCGTTGCACTCCGATGATGAACACAGAAACGCGTCAGTACATGTGAATAACGGTAGTTTTGCTATATTTTTGGGCTTATTTTAAGCTAACAAACTTGATTATGAGAATTGTTATTATCACACGCGCAACCACTACTTGATTAATTTAATCTGGTGTAAGTTTTCACGTCAGCGCATTTAATGTGCGAGCATTAAAACAAACTGGACAGCAAGCAGCTCTTGCACGTACATTGAAAAAAAAAAGAAATCTATATGTGTAGCGCATCTGAACTCGGAATACGGTATCCTTCGAGCGTTAAAGAACTAAGTACACCATCCTCATCTATGTGTTATTGGCTTAGAACTTCTAGGAAAACTAAGTTCTGTCAAGTTTGTAAATGGGGCGTCGGTATTGTCCTTAGCTCACGAGCTGAAGCTTGCTTAACTAAATGGATCCCTGTAAATAGCTGACTTTGTGTGGCACGCTTAAATACATCTACTAAAATCAATGCCAGAAAACTTAATCAACGTTGCCTTTTCATTGTATCTGCATATGCTCACACCGATCGTAGCACAGGCGACAGCAAGGACGTTCTTTACTCCGACGTAAACTCTTTACCAAGTAGAAAAAGAACTTAAGATACGGTCTTAGTTATGCGTGACATGAATGCTGAAGTTGGGCGCTTAATTAACGCAGAATTTCATTTAGGTTGAAGATAAACTTTAAGTGTGACGGACGATGATATTTGTTAGCGACTGTTTGATAGCTCCGCGGAACATAGATGATATTTAAGTAGCACAAACTTCAGATGTTGTGTAAGACGTTGCGTTACATGGCGTCTTCCAGCCTCCGGACAATGGTGGACTCAATTAGATCATGTAATAGTTAGTTATAGATAGTGTGGTTGCATCCAGGACTGTCGTTCATTTTGGAACACATATGTCGCCTCGTACCAAGCACTTATCTGTTATAGATGTGAACTTAAGTCTTCCAGAAAATTAATAAGAATAAACTGAAATAGATGTGAGCAAATTTGAACAGCCGTCCTTCCGAAAAAATGAAGATATTCTCAAGTAAAAATAACTGGTCTTGATGGCGAAAATTCAAATTTACATTTTACGAAGATAAGTTCAACTTTGTACCATACGTGTACTAATGTATGCGGAATTGTATACTCCCGTAGAAATTATCATTGGGTTTCTGTACAATCTATAGAGATACTCGAAATTAGGCGCCGAATTTCAATTGGTTGGACATAATAATACTCTTAGAGAAACTTTAAATGATAGTAACAACCATTTGAAATACGTAGTCCTGATAGATGAGATGAAAACTTCAAAAATCAATTTTTTTGGGGATCTGCCTCTGTTCAGATTTCCGAAAGCATGTCTGTATCAGCATTTTGGAATGCTAATCTCGAAGAGCCATCAGAGATAGAAATACGAGATGCAATCCTATCCCTAAAACTTCGCAAATCCGCAGACCCCGATGATTTGCTTCCTAGCTTATTTAAGGATTTTAGCGATATAATTTCGGGAGCGTTGACTAAACGTAGCTTTCTCAAAACTTTGGCATTTATGGAGAAACGACAGTGCTTCACTCGACCTTAAAGGCTGTGTTTACAATACATTTGTACGCACAGTTTTATTAAACGCCAATGGGATTTGGCTCCTTTAGAGTTAATGATTTTAGACGCTTACAAGCATTCGACCATCATTGTTTGAGAAGCATAGAACATGCAGGTTACCAACAACGAATAACCAAAGCAGACATACGTAGACGTATTTTTAGATTGGCAAACGAGTGCTCCTCGTTAGAAAAAAAATAAAGCTCCATAAACCACATTGGCTCGATCACGTTTTTCAGATGCCTTCGAATCGATTGACTACGTCCTCCTCCTCATAAATCTGTCCAATAATTTGTGTCCCTAAATTATTATTTTTGTCTTCATTAAAAAGATTTCTTGTTTTTACTTGCTCTTATTATGGTTATATGTTTGTAAAACAAGTTACTAATGGCTTTTGTATTGCTGCGCATGATGCTGCTGCTGCCGATGATGATGATGATGATGATGATGATGATGAAGATGATGATGAAGATGATGCTGATCATGGAAGGTCGAAACGCGTCAGTACACGTGATGGACGGTAATTTTTCTATGTTGTAAGACGGCTTAAATACAATGGGATTGGAATTTATTTTAAGCTCGCAAACTTGATTTTAAAAATTTTTATCACCACACGCGCGATCAGTGATTGCATAGAATTTGTGCAGCCGAAAGTTCCAGTTTGGTGTAATGTGTGCGAGACTATTTGATGTGCGAGCCGCATTTTTATGCATTGCGGTTGGATTCTTGCTTTCCAGCTTGCTGTCGTATTATGATGCCGCGACGGACGGTAGTTTTCCTATGTTGTTAAATACATTGGGATTGGTGGTCATTTCAAGCTTTTAAATTTAATTTAAATAAAAGGATTAAATTAATTGATTTTTATTTTTCCAATTAATAATATGACGAGGTGGAGCGATAGCGCTGCCATAATATATGAAATGTTCCTTTAAATTGGCATCTTGGAATGAATTTTTTACGTAGTTGAAACATAAATATTCCGATAACCTTGTCGTTAAATTTGATACAAATTTAATATTTAAATAACTTTATGTTTTAGTGCATGGTTTTACTTTATATATTTGTAAGTCTAAACTAAAAGTTTCATAATGTTGAAAATGGATTCCATCAAGAATACTGGATTCATTATAATTGGGCACTCATCAAGTACTTCATAAAATGCGGCGACCCCGACTCGAACATAAACTTACTTTAACAATAATTGATTGCGCGGGTGGTGGTAACAATTCTTTAAATCAAGTTTGCGAGCTTGAAGTAAACACGACTGGTTAAATACAATGGGATTGGTGTTTACTTCAAGCTCGCAAACTTGATTTAAAGCATAAACTTACTTGTTTTGGTTTCTTGACTACACAACCCAAGCCGCTATTTATATGCCATTTTGACGTATATAACATTATAGACTAATTTGGCCGGTCTTTCCTTCAGATGGAGCCTTTTCGGGCCTTATTTTCGACTTGAATTCCCAACTGACGAACCCTGATCTGTCATTATAGAAAATGCACCATGCCGCCTGGGGAAGTGATTTGAAATGGTGTATTGTAACAGATTTTTACTATGTGTATATGCTTTCTGCATAAACTGAATATTACATAAGGTAGAAAATGAAATTTATTAGGTAGACCATTTTCCTCCTTATTGAGCACTTATCAAATACTTTACAGAATTACCATGGTATATATATGTTATTTCATGAATTTACGTATGTAGTTCTTTGAAAGCAAGGTCAAATGTCGTCTATATTGAGGATCTTTGGTCTCCCAAATAAGGATGTATACACGCAAAACCATGCTTATATGTATAACTTCTGCGGTTGATTTTGGTTACCACTGCATAAATCTACGACTAAGTGCGAATTGTTAATCTCGCAGAAAAACTACCTTTATTAAGCTTTACGGATTAATGGGGGTAAAATATATTAATTTATTCAAATAGTGGGTTGATGCAAGCATATATTTTTTTCCGAACCAAAGCTATTATTGTGCTTGTTTACAAATGCATTCCATTACATTTAATTAATAAATCATTTACGCTGTTCATGTATTTGTCTTAATTTAGCTTGATTCTTCGATGTACTACGGACTGCAACAGGTATCGTATAGATATCATTCTGCTGCGGTTATCTGATGTTCAGAATTATAGAAATTTAACTACGCCTTTTTGCATCTATAAAACTATTTATTTTATTGTAATGTATTAATGAATTATGCGAGATGCGCATGTGGAATAATTATTCGATTAACTTTTTTCCCGTTTAGATGCATGAGTAAAGTGTTTTTCCACTGCCTTGCTGACATTCGCCCAAGTTCACTGTTCTCCGATAATCAAAGATTTATTTCAACATCTGCAAAAAATGACATTCTTGTTCTGCCAACATCACTCGATGAGTTAGTTGTTATTCTAGCTGATAGTCTTGAGCGGATAATTAACTTCCTTCCTATAGAAAACAAGGAGGTTAGTTAATAAATTGGCATAGATTTCTGCTTAACCAATGGCGTATTGTTATAGTTTTGAGATCACTGCTTTTCTATATTTTTATTTTAATTGCCGTAAATTTGAAAAGCAGTGCATTCGAAGCATTTCTAGTTACCAACAGACCACGGCGACGTGTTAACTGGTGGAGCTTTTGTTCAGATTCTACAACAACACCAACAACAACTACTACGACTATAAATACTACTACTACTATTGTTACAACTATTGATGCTACTATTACTACTATGGTACTGCTACCACTACTACTACTATTACCGCTGCTGCCATTACAACTTCTGCTACTACTACTACTACTACTACTACTACTACTACTACTACTACTACTACTACTACTACTACTACTACTACTTATACTGCTACTGCTGCTACTACTATTAATACCACTACTACCACTACTGCCGGTTCTTCTGTTACTACTAATTCTGCGCACGTTTTTATTCTCAATATTACTAATATTTATGCCCATATTGCTACTACAAGTAATAATTTTAATACCGATTATACTACTTCTTTTACTAAAAATAATTTAAATACGAAAAATAATACTACTATAAAAACTTTTACAAATGTTTACGTTTATATTAATAAGGCGGTTCTCACTACTCTACAAGAATCTCTGTGAATTATTTTTTTAATAATGAACTAATTGTATTGCTTCAATGTGATAAATATTACTCAAATTTCAGTTAATAAAATTATTTCTATTTGCACAATATTGTAGCAATTAATAACGCGATGGATCACAATTATATAACTTATAATATATTTCATAAAATCCTGTCAATCTATTTTAATATGAAATCACATCTCCAGGTGGCATGCTGTCTGTTCTAAAATGACAGACTGGAACTTTAGTTTAAAAGCACTAACAGAGGTCGCATCTGGAAGAACGACTGATAAAACTCATTTTGGTATGCAAATGAAAATTTCAGGTGGTGTGCGACTTGATTGGTGCAGTGAATAAATTGTAAGAATAAAGCAAATATGCCTCAGTTTGAGACCCGTTCGCGATAATAATGTCATGTACTTGATGTGTGTCGAATAATGACGTAATTGGTTGACTTGATAATTTTTATATTTTTGAAATTTTATATGCCTTGCAATGTTAAGTTTCTTCTGACAACATGTATAGATACGTAGATGCATATGTACGTGTATATAGCGCTATTTTCATAAGCATTTATTTTGAGTAGAAGGCGTCTTCCGCGCAAATCACCTGTTGATGTATATTAATATGATAATGTATACTACCTTTTGCCTATTTTAAATTTTACTATCTCAAGCAAGACTAGTCTAAAATGTTTCTACATGGAGATTTGGTTAAGTGAAACGTTTTTATTACAATTTCTTCGGTTATGCTAACGGAAATTCATGATGCAATTATTTACACAAAACCTATCGAGGATATAGATATTTATCGCATTTTCAACCAATAACGTGGAGTAACAATATTACTTGGAGAACTAGTTGCGAATGTCGCATTTGAGCTTTTCAAAAATTCTGTTACTGTTCGTCTCCTGCTTTACCAAACCAATCAGAAAAAATTACTGAAAGTTATATTTCTGTCATGCCATTCGTACAAAAGTTTTATTGGTGCTTATTTCAGGTAGGCCAACTTGATTGGACGATTTGTTTTCACCGCTCGCTTTATGAATAATAGCTTGATTAAAAATTTTCTAAAAGTGGGGCCAAGCTGCAAAACAATTTGTAATGGTGACCGCATAAATATCGCAAAGTCGACATTAAACCACGTACTATACTTATAGAAGTACTACGCTTGAGGGCCGCTCGTCAGTTTATAAAAAAGTTTCTGCATGGTTCTTTTTAGTCACTTTTCTGTCGTTTACGTGTCATGACCAAACAAGATTGAAATGCACATTTATATAATTAAACGAACATTGGTTGCCCGGGCGGTGATAACAAATATTATAATCAAGGCAGTGGTTTTGATATAAGCACCTGACGCATTAATTACTTACATATGTCAGTATAAACTAAGAATTGTATAGTGTAGAAAAGGCAATTCAGCCAGTAGACCGGTTTCTTCCTTACTGGGAAGTCATCATGTACTGGACAGAATTTGCCGCGGACAGGGCTCGAACTTGGGAACGTCTGCTTCAGAGTCTGGTGCTCTAGCCAATGAGCCACCCTACCTAAATGATACTACCACCGTCCTTAAATGAGTTCTTCAGAAAATCATCGGGACCCGCGGCTTTGCAAAGGTTAGAGGATAGGATTTTTCCCGTATTTCTAACTCTGAGGGTTCTTCGAGATTAAAATTCCACACGGTTGATACAAGCATGCTTTCAGGAATTGGAACTGATGCAGCTGCGCAAGTAAATTTATTTTTGATGTGTTCAGCCCACCTATCAAGACAACTTATTTTATCCGTTATTTAATTTTTGTTACTATCATTTATAGTTTCGCTAACTTTTAATTTTCTCGGACCTGTTGCTCGGATAAGTTAAAATAAACAGCGGTTGTTACCTATTGCGAATGCTTCTGCAAATTATTCAGCCTTTCTAGTCCAAAAGTATTCGAGATCGACTTTTAGACTGCGCTCATGTTAGAGTCCTACATTTTTACGAGTATTCTTATGAGTCGCGCTAGATATAATGTATATATATATGTAAATATATAATCAAAATTCTGCCATTAGACTTCAAAAGAGTACATATATATATATATATATATATATATATATATATATATATATATATATACTCGAAGGCTTGTCTGATTTTATGCATACATGCTAACATAAGCACATAAATGCATGAAAATTTTCCTACGTACTTTCATACATTAATAACGTGATATATAGTCACGTAAGTATATAAATAAATGATTCTATCAGGCGGGTTCGAAGAGATTCTTTTTTTACCTGATTATCGGAGCCAATTGTATCTCCTTTCTATTGGCTGTAAAGCCTTCAAAGAATTACGACTTCATTTAACAAATCTGCGAAATCAAGGTAGCTTATCCAGATGGTGACATTTTATTACTTGGTTAATTGCAATACGGTGTGTTACTGCCGTATTGGTATGTTCTGAACTTCAGATAAGATTTTGTGGCGGAACTTTTCCCCCGAAACATTTATGATAAGTTTATTTCAATATTGTTATTATACTTTTAGGCATATGAGAACGCACTATCATTTTTTCAAAATCCCTGATCAGGTATATTTTGCATTGGTAGTGCAATAATATTGTTCTACTGATATGTCTTCCGCTGACACATTACGCATGTGTCATCGGAAATACAAATTACGTTTCAGTTGAATGGGATAATGTGCCCTGATTCAATATAATCAAACTTTATAATATGTGCGCCATCCTTAACGTTTACACGCAAAACAAAAATTTGAATAGACTGCAATTCCTTTAGAAAACTGAAAAATAGTTAGACGCCTACTGAGTATAATTGTGATTTATAACTACTCCATCAGATTTGTACGACCTAGTGTTTATTTACAGCCCACAACTTACTGTGGATCTCATGGTTATGCGGTACGCCATACTGCAATAATGATTTTCATTAATTTGCACAATAAGTAAAGCAAGCTAATGTTTATTTTTTCTATAAACTTAACTCATTGATTTGAACGAGCCGAAAAAGGGTAGCTGCCTATATAGAAGCATATGAACCCGTGTCACGTGTTATTGATGTTGATTGTGTCATTTTGCCTTAATCATTGTCGTTGACGGTGAATTTACGCCACCAGAAATCGATATGTGAATTATTTAAATCAATTTCGTAAACAGGCAGTAGACACCAATCCGATATTTATGCACTAGCCAAGAAATTGTTATACTTCCGTTGTTTAAACTTCATCAGGTTTTCGACATTATCTAGTCATTGACATCATTATCATCGAAAACAACAACATTATCAATGGAGATGCTGAGGCAATCAGCTACGATTTTGTGCATAGATATGTGTTGGCTGTAACCAGTCATTATGTTTTCAATTCCGCATGGAAAAGGAACTCTAAAGATCCGAGTTTTTGTTCTTCACGCTGGTCTGCTCGTCAAATCTGACGATTATCATCTGCCGAATTACCGATTGTGAAACACCAGTACCCAAAATTTCTGTCGTCAGTTGGAACTCATTCTCCCGTGTCTGGTTAGCTCACTCCTTTACTGACACTATCAGTTTAACGATAATTATTAACTGCGCAGTTAACGACAATTCGAAGTTCAAGAGAAGATAGATAGTTGTATTCAAAAGAAACTTGCATGACCTTAAAACATTATGAGCCAAGTTTGTTGCTGTCAGATTAAGACTAATCGCTTTATATTCCTGTCACTTTGACATTAAAAAAAATTCTCTCTATAGACATTAACTGGCTTGGTACTATTTGATGAAAAATATCTCAAATTAATTGAACAGAATTACATCTATGACTTATTTTAAATTGTGCGTTATTTCAGGTCGCATTACCACTACTCACGTTGACCATTTGTCTGCACCCATCTACAAGCGATCGAGAGAGATTGCTCAAATTTATGTTCAATGTCTACAAGGAAGCCGATGGTGAGTACAATCAACAATTTATCGTCATACTTTTGGAACAGCTGCGCCGACTTGCTGAGTACCTTGGTGAGTCTCTTCATGGTAAACTTACAACATCTACTCGTATAAAATTTGTTAGCCGTACTTTTTTAAAACCGATAAAATCCTTGTATGTAAATATTTTTCTATCAGGAAAGAAAATGACCAAGAAACGAGTTTATAAACCCTGAGTCACTGGTTCGTTCCCTGGTGGTCATTTTAACTAATAAGGGTGCAGCCACATTATAGTAGTTAGCTTATCTTACAAAATTTAACTTGCTATTTTATAGGTTCAATACAGACTTATGTACATTATTTAGTTGAATTTATGCTCGTTTCCTTAAATCAAGTTTTGGCATATACATGTAGACAAAATGAGATATTCGGCCCTTACCTCTAGTAGTCTAGCATACATTGCACTTATTATTTAGAATATAACTGAAAATTGCATGTAGTGTGCGGCAGGGTGGCTCAATGGTTAGAGCACCAGATTCCGAAACAGACATGCCCAGGTTCGAGCCCTGTCAGCGGCAAACTCTAGCCAGTACGTGATGAGTTTACAATAAGGAAGAAACCAGTCTAGTGGATGAATTGCCTATTCTACATTATACAATTCTTAATTTGAACCGACAAATATGTGTACATAATGGGCCAGGTGTTTATATCCAGATTATTATGATAACTGTTATCACCGTCCGCGCAACCAATGCTCGTTTAATTAGAAATTGCACTTGTCTGCGAATATCGGCTGCACAATATCTATGCACTCACGAACATTAACGTTTGGTTCCTTTTATAATGCATATATATGTTTTAAAATTGAACAATCACTGGTTGGTAACGGATGGTGGTAAAAATTGTTTAAATCAAGTTTGCAAGCTTAATGTAAACATTATTCACATTGTTAATTTTGCCGCCTTTTTCTTGTGCGGGACAATTGATAGCACTCGCAGGTCAGTGAAATTTTGAATCCTTTACATTTACAGGTGCACCGATTTTCGGCTTTGATTGATGGCTTCTTACCTGTCACTTTATTTTGAAGCCCCCCCATCAACCGCTTGTCTGAAAATGACGTTGGAGCTAGATTTTCAACTTTTTTCACATTGTCTCTAACTTGTCGCATAAAATAGCAAAACTATCGGCAATGTATAGCGGTTTCCCATTGCGTCTTGATGAGCCACATAACCGATTTTCCGTACCTGATGCAGGTGTTGTGGTTTCTAGTTCGCAGGACAAGGATAAGGTTATTTATCTTCCATCTATCCTAAAAGATAGGTAGTCCGTAAACGGTAGAAAATCAATAACCAGTTATTGAGCTCTCATTTTTATCTGTATGAGCACAAAAAGTTTTAATAATACTGTTAAACTATAACTGAGTCGGGCCTATTCATTGACCTGAGACAAATTGTGAACCATGTGTTATTTAAAAATGGATTCGGTGGAAAATATTTGCAATATCGATAGTTTCTTTAGGCCGAAGACTGTCTCCGCCTGACGATTGCTTATATTCAATCAGTCGAGACGGCCATTTTATTACGGATCTTTCCATTACCAAAGTAATCAATTCCTTCGTCAAATTTAAAATAAGTTATCTTATGTTTTTTACTTTCTTTAGGTGCCATTTATTTGCGAAGTGTTTTCTTATATAAGTACGTCTATAGGTGTGCATCTAGATATTTAGATTTTTTACTGAAAAGAATACGCTCAAAGATAAAGACGAATCTTTATGTGAATTAAAGACGAAGATTCTAATTAGGCGTATATACACACACACACATATAAATATATATATATATATATATATATATATATATATATATATATATATATATATATATATATGTATATATATTTCACTTGAATTTGTTTACGATTGACAGCTTTTGAAATTTTCGAAAAAATATTTATCTTCCTATCTACTTAATAGGCTACATTTCTTTAGGTCGGTTGGTTCTTAATAATAAATATGTACATCAGCGGAACGATGCTATAAGTCTTCCTATAGAAGGACTTTTGCACTGATGGAATAACTCAACATCTACTTGAGTTTGAACCGTTGCCGTGCTAATATGAAATTTTTGATCTCTTTCACATAAATCAGATAATCAGAATGTTGAAGGAATTTCTTTGTTGCGAACCTGGATTAATTGAAATTACCTGATCTGCGTTTTGACTAACGCAGCTTTCATTGTTCCAGTAATTTTCTTTTAGCAAG